>PVJL010012601.1:0-36829 GCA_004026885.1 Lyroderma lyra | reverse complement strand
TTAGACTTATTGGGGTGACATCTGTTAGCAAGGATTACATAGGTTTCAGGCATACAATTCTACAGTGCATTGTCAACTTGATGCATAATAAGTTCACCACCTAATGTGACTTCTCTTTCCATCACCTTATATTTAGCTTCCCCCCCTCCTCTCCCACCCCCTCCCCTTTCTCCCCTCCCTAACCCACTCGTCCCCAAATCAACATTAAACTATCGATTGTGTCCATGGGTTATTTGTTTGTTCATTTCTTTTTTCTTTGCTTTCAGTTTTATATTCCGCATATGAGTGAAATCATGCAGTTCTTTGTTTTTTCTGTCTGGCTTATTTCACTTAGCATGATGATCTCCAGGTCCATCCATTTTGTCGCAAATGGCAGTATTTCATCTTTTCTTATAGCTGAGTAATATTCCATTGTGTATATGTACCACAGCTTCTTTATCCAGTCATCTGTCGCAGGGCACTTTGGTTGTTTCCATGTTTTGGCCACTGTGAACAGCGCTGCAATGAACATTGGGGTACATAAGTCTTTGCGGACAAAGGTTTTCAAGTTTTGGGGGTAGATCCCCAGAAGGGGGATTGCTGGGTCAAATGGTAGCTCCATTCCCAATTTTCCGAGGAACCTCCACACTGCCTTCCACAGTGGTTGTACCAGTTTGCACTCCCACCAGCAGTGTACCAGAGTTCCTTAAATGGGTTTTGATGAAAAATAATTATATGTTTTTTTTGTAAACAATGAGATACAAAGCACTAGGATGTATATTAAAGGTTGAGCTTGCAAAAAATGTCCAACATAATGCTGAAGCTCTAATTTGTGAAAGGCACTTGCATACATGCTGTTTAGAATAGGAGTCTTGGAGTGTACTTGAACATTGATAAAATTATATGTCAGAAGTAAAGAGTTTATTTCCACAGAGACTTGGGGCACATCTTGAGCTGAACCTACAGAAGCTTCAATCTGGTATATTCTCTAAGGCCCAGAGGGCAGATTTTGGATTGTATACCTTGCCCCTTGGGCACCCGTATCCCAGACATGCCATTGCTTAGGGACCTCTGGGTCTAAGGATGGATTGGAGAAAAACCAAAAAGTTTGTAACAAGGGACAAATTAATCAGTCATTTTTATTGTATAGATAAAAAAGAATAATAAGTTGAATAAGCATGGTAAGCATATATGCATAGAGCATATGAATTTGATATATATTTTAAAGGTAAAATAGATAAAATTGATTACTGGACATAGCGGGTGGGGGAGAAAGTGTGAAGGATGACTTCTAGGTGTCTGGCTTGCTGAACGGATGATAGTAACATTACTCTAGGTAGAAGAGCAAGTGAGGTGAGGAGATCATGATGTCAGTCTTACTACATGCTAAGGGCTCTGTTAAGCACATTATTCTTTAACCCCCATTTTTTATCACCATATTCTATAGGATAGATTATATTTTTGTTATTTAATATATTTATTATTAAATCTATCATTCAAGTTAGGGAATTGAGACCTGGTGTGATCAAGTAAACTGCCATGGTCATAGCTAAGAAGTAATAGAGCTTGATTTGGGGCCTAGGTAGTCTATTTCAAAAGCCAACTATTCTACGTTTATTTCCCTTTGATTATTGTCAGCCTGGTCTTCACCTTAATTTCAGCACCACCTTCTATACACACCAAGATAGTTCTCTTCTCTTGTCTTGTCTTGTCTTCTCTTCCTCTCCCTGTTCTCTCTCCTTTAACAAATAATCTCCCAGGATTCTCAGAATGCCCATATTTTTTTTCTTTACTCTGATTTTTATGTATTCCCTAGGTCTACCCAGAGACTCCAAGTTCAACTACATTCTCAGGTTGTCTTGAACTTGGCTCCCCATCAACTATTGGTATGCTCTCTGAACGAGCATCCACACTATCAACTCTCCTGGCTTCCCAAAAAACACTAACTCCAGTTGGGGACATCTGGGCTCATGGCTGACCAGGACCCTGAGTCATAGAAGGCCTCGCAGGCTGGCCCATTTTATCTTATAGGTATGTGATGGAGAGCCGAAGCTGAGGCTCCTCATGGAATGCATCTCTTGGGGACTCTGACTCACAGAGAATTACTTTATCCTACATCTAGTTTTAGAGTATAAAATGCATTTTGTTTCATTTAACAATACAAAAGAATTGTTGCCAGATTCAACTTTCTTTATTCTCTCCTCATGCTTCTGGACCACTCAACTGCATCGGACCCTGTTTCATAGTTATTCCTTTAAAATGTTCCCAGCTCCTAGCACCATGTTATTTTTTATGTGACAATGTCATATTTCTCTTCTTTCCTTATTTTCCCCTATGCTCCTCTTGTTTCCAGTGTTAGGGTCTCATTCTTTCCTCCTATCTGTATATGCTCTTTCTCCCAGGGGTTACCTATTCTCCCAACTTTCAATTATAACTTTACAGGAGCAAATTATTAGTTCTGACCCTGTACCTTTTGTCTCAAGGTTCACTCCAGGCTTTGCTCCCATATATCCAATTTTGTACAAGTTAATTCCACTTAAGGAGTTATTTCTTGTATCAGATAAGAGTTTTATATAGTATCTGATGTGCTCTTCTTTACAGAACACTTTCAGAAGAGCACCACAACCATTGGTCACCATTCCTGGCTGTGCCAGTTCTTCCATTTGGCTGCCACTCCTGGTTGACCAGCTAGTTGTATGCCTGCAGTCTTTGGTTCTCCCTCCCTACCACGTCAGATCCTGAATAGAACCCCGCCTTTCCAGTTATGGCTATGACATCCCAAGTGCCTGCCTAAGGGCTAAGTGATAAGGGAGTTAAGCCTTCTTGGATTGAATTTTGACTGAAGAGAAACAAGAGTTTGAAGGGAGTCAAGGAGAATGAGTTTTCTCTTCCTCTCTCCCACAGTTTTGCTTCCCAGTCTATATGGAGAGTCCTGTGAGTTGAGAGAAACACTTGATAAGCCACCACTTATGTCTCTCCTGGGCTCCTTGTGAAAGGGTGGCCAGTCCAGGGAAGCATCACTATGTGTTTCACATCTTTCCTCACCTCACTTCCCTGTATCTTCACCCTCACTGCTGAGGGTGTGCACCTACAAATAATGAATCAGCATGTTAATCATTGCCCAGGATCTGTTTTCTAAAGAATCTAGGTTAAGAGAGCACTTCAAATTCAATGTGTTTTTTTGCTATTTTTGTTTTTTTTATAGAAGAGGAACATGTTTATCACTCAATTTAGCTCCTGTGTCTGTCAAAAATAACACTACTATCCCTTCACTCAAGATGAAAACTCTGTGGTTATTTACTACTGCTCCTTCTTTTATTGATAAAATTCAGACTCTCAAAAACCCTGTTGATTCTTCCTTCATATGAGGCATCTCCTCTCCAGGACATACCACAAATACTACCTTTCTCCAGGTTCCCAGCACCAATTATACCTCTATTACTGCACAGATGCCTGCGTTCTTAGCTGGATTCTCTGACTTCAGTCTCTCCTTCCAGTACATACATCTTACACATTTTATCAGCTACAACACCGATCTTCCTTAAACATCATCTTCATTTCATTTGCTAGAAACACATACAAACAAACATATATAACAAAACCTTCAGTAATTTAATACTTCATGGCCTACTTCAAATACATGAAACTCTTTCTGGATTTGGAGAACTTCCAATTGCCCAAAATTCAGTTTATTCTTTGCTTTCTGGTGTAAATACAAGTCAGTTTGTTTCTAACCTCTGCATCTTTGCTCATTATTTATTTGGCCTTAAGCACCTTCCTCTCCTCTTATATAATTTTTCTCTGCCTCCCAAACTCCAGCTTACCACAATATCTTTCATGAGGTTAAATATAAGAACTTCAGAGCAGGGTCAAGATGGCAGAGTAGACAGATGCCATGCTCACCTCCTCCCACAACCACACCAACATTATATCTAAATTATAGAACAATAACACTTGAGAACCAGCTGAAGACTAGTTGAATATAACTCCTGTAACTAAGGATATAAATAAAAAGCCACATCAAGACCAGCAGGAGGAGGGGACACATGAAACTTGTTGGTCCTATACCCATGTGTGGTGGTTAAGAATTAAGAGGGATACCTCAGCTGGGGAGGTTTCCACTGAGGAGGGAAAGGTCCCAGTCCCACATCAAGATTCCCAAGCCCAGAGCATCAGTGTTGGGAAGAGGAGTTTCCACAATAGCTGGCTAAGGAAAAAGTCACCAGGGACTTGGAGGATTGCTGTATACCAAGCCATTGTCTTAAAGGGCTAGACTACTCACACCCAAATGCCCATCGTAAGTTCCAGCAAAGGGACAGAAGCTCAAAAAGTGCCAGGGACCAAAGGGGAGGAACTGAATTGTCTGACTTCTCTTGGGAGGGCAGGAGGAAAAACTCTTTTGGAATTAAAGTGCGGACAGGCACCATAGTTTCTTTGTTGAGCCATTCCCCTTACCCATCCTATAGGCATGGGTGAGCTCCAAGTCTCATTCACCATTAACCAGGCTAACACCTCTCTTACCCTATTCTGGGAATTCTCCCATACCCTGCCCTGCCCCTCTAAATTCATGAGTTTATCTCAAACCTCTTTCACAGGTTAATCTACATTAGCTGCTCATCTGGGCCCATGCTATGGACTTTCCTATAACCTCTCAAAGGTCCACAAACCTGAAACAAGCAGTAGTTTGACTCACCATGCCCTGTATCTCTTTCCAAGTATCCCCAAGCCCAGAACTAGTGACAGCCAGTTTTAGTTTACAACATAAGCACTCCCAGGCACTTCCAAGCCCAGTACAGGCAGCTACTAACTGCAGATTACCATTTAGCTCCTACTAGGTGGCCCTAGGCTGGCCACAAGGAGTGACTGAACTTGGTCTGAACCAGAGACCCTCCCAAGAAGTCCCAGAACCAACCACCTGATGGCCAGTTCAGACCATACCAGAGAACCACCCAACTAGCACCAAAAATGGTATACCAAGAAGGGTGGACTTGGCAGGCACTAGAGCTTCGCTAAAGTGAATCCCTCTCAGTGGGGTTAGCCTTCACACTGTAGCTCATCTTCTGTAGTCATAGGCAATCCTCATAGCCAGTCAATTTGAGGGTCGATCTCAACCACTAACGTGCCAATAGCAATCAAGGCTCAACTACAATAAGAAAGCACGCAAAATCCACAGAAGGGATACCCCTGAAATGTTTGGCTCAGATGAACATGGAGACTGCACCACTGGGCCACACAGGCACCTACTACTTAAGGGCAATCTTCCAAGTGTGGGAGATGTGGCAGATCTAACTAATACATAGAAACAAACACAAGGAGGCAGCAACAATGAGAAGACAAGAAAAGCAACAAAACCAACCAACAAACAAATAACAAAAAACAGGTACCAAATGAAAGAACAAAACAAAACTCCAAAAAGAAAACTAAACAAAATGAAGGCAAGTAATCTTCCAGGTGCAGAGTTCAAAACACTGTCCATGAGAGTACTCAATAATCTCAGGGAGAACTTCAAGAAAGAGACAGGAAACTAAAAATAGAGATAGAAAACATAAAAAAGAACCAGTCAGAAATAAAGAACAATAACTGAAATAAAGACTACAATAGAGAGAATCAAGAGTAAATTAAGTGACATAGAAGATCAAATCAGCAATTTAGAAGATAAGGTAGCAGAACATACCCAACTGGAACAACAACAACAAAAATCTAAAAAAATCAGGATTGTTTAAGGAATCTTTGGGACATCGAGCTAACAAAATTTGCATCATAAAGGTACCAGAAAGAGAGAGACAGCAAGGAATCAAAAACTTATCTGAAGAAATAATGATGGAAAATTTTCCTAATATGGTGAAGCAAATACACATATATAATCCCGGGAAACACTGATAGTCTCAAACAAGATGAACTCAAAGAGGCAACACCAAGACACATTGAAATTAAATTGCCAAAAGTTAAAGACAGAGAGAGAACTTTAAAAGCAGCAAGAGAAAGCAGTTAATTACCTACAACAGACCTCCCATAAGATTGTCAGCTGTTTTCCCAAAAGAAACTTTGTCAGAAGAGAGTGGCACAAAATATTCAAAGTGATGAAAAGTGAGGACCTATAACCAAGATTACTCTACCCAGCAAAAGCCATCATTTAGACTAGAAAGACAAAGAGCTTCTGAGACAAGAAAAATGTAAACAAGTTCATCAACATCAAACTAGTATTTCAAGAAATGTTAAAGAAACTTCTTTAAG
The DNA here is from genome assembly GCA_004026885.1 of Lyroderma lyra. NCBI lineage: Eukaryota > Metazoa > Chordata > Mammalia > Chiroptera > Megadermatidae > Lyroderma > Lyroderma lyra. The sequence goes on along the minus strand of PVJL010012601.1, from coordinate 30,616 downwards.
AGGAAGATAATAAAAATTATGAATAAAAAAATCACAAAGAAAAAAGTCTCACTGAAAAATGGCAACCACTTAATAAAAGCAGTGAATCAATCAACACTAAAACTAATATAAAGTTTAAAAGGCAAAAGTAGGAAGATTATGTCTATACAAAAGTAAATTAAGGGAAATGCAAAAGAAGTAAAAAGTAATGACAAAAACATAAATGTGCAGGGGGAGTGTATAAAAATTATAGTGATTGTAGAATGTGTTTGAATTTAAGCAACCATCAACTTAAAATAGACTTCTACAAACATAGTTTGGCATATATGAAGCATAGTAACAACAAACCAAAAAATCTACAAGAGATTTGCAAGGAATAAAGAGAAAATAATCCAAACACAACAATAAGTATAGAAACTTATCAACATACAAGTGAAGAGAGCAAGGAAGTAAAAAACAGAGAACTACAAAAACAAGAAGAAAACAATTAATAAAATGCAATAAATACATACCTATGAATAATTACTTTAATTGTAAATGGATTAAATGCTCTAAGTAAAAGACAAATGTATAAAGAAGTGGTATACAATGGAATATTACTCAGCCATAAAAAACAATAAAGACTTATGATTTGCAACAACATAGGTAGACCTAGAGGGTATTGTGCTAAGTGAAATAGATTAGACAGAGAAAGACAAATACCATAATTTCACTCATATGGGAAATCTAGAAGACTGAAATAAGAATTAAGTAATCTGAAAAGAAAAACTAAGCAAGTAATCTAAAAGACCAAAATAAACAAACAAGTAATACAAACTCATAGATGCAGAGAACAAACTGATGGTTGCCAGATAAGAGTGGGGTTGGGGAACCAGGTGAAAGGAATTGAGAAGTACAAATTGGCAGTTACAAAATAGTCATGGGGGTGTAAAGTACAACTTAGGGACTATAGTTAATAATATTGTAATAACTATACATGGTGTCAGATAGGTACATGACATTTTAGGGGATCACTCTGTAAGGTTTGTAAATGTATGAACCACTATCCTGTTTACCCGAAACAAATATAATATTGAATGTCAACTATAATTTAAAATTTTTAAAAATAACAATAAAAAACAAACAAGCAAAAGAACTCTAGATCATATTTCCTTTGAAGTCTTTTAATCACTATAAAATCTAATTGCTTAATTGTATATTACTTTATGCTGATCATAAGTTATTTGATATTTTAGTTCTGTTTTCTGAACTAGACCACATTTTTTTTACCATAAAAAATGTGTCAATTTTAACATGGCCTTAATTATATGGGGTACAAAATAGGCATTTAAAATGTTTTAGTAACTGTGTCTTTGGAAATGAACAGCCCATGACATGTCTTGGTTAGTTCAAGGTTAGATAACACTGCCTGATAATAATGATCAGAGATATGAACATGTTGATTTAATGAATGAAATGGTGTCAGATATCCATCATACATAGTTGTGAATGCTATTCTAAAGGTGATCTAGTGATTGAAGACTAAGTTAAGTAGAGCTTACTGCTATTGTGGAAATAGCTCTATTCTTCCATTCAGAGTGATGGTGCCTCTCCTATGTAACGATTACATTTGGATAGGTAGCAGTGAAATTAGGAAAGCAATTCACATCATAGCCTTTTATTTCCAGTGCCACTCCAGACCCAGATCAAAACTTTATTGGCCAAAGCAGTAGATTGCACCAAACAAAATTTGTGGGAGTAGTGAAAAGTTCGGTGTAGCTAAAGTGTGAACTGAGGTGTGATGAGTGACTGGACATATATTCTGGTTGTGAAAGATATAAGTTCATGTTAAGGAGCTTAGATTTTATCCTATAGTTAATGGTGCACCACCAAAGTTTTAAAAATAGAAATCTGATTATACATGTTTTAAAAGATAATTCTTATAGCAGTATGGTAGATGAAAAAAGTGGAGGTGGGAAGCTGGCTTATGTTTATGCCTGGCTTTCAAACTGTGTTTTAAGAAACACTGATATTCCCTTTAAGATGTCTCGTGGGACACCTTCAGGGACAATGAGGGTGAGTGGGTGGGAATCTGGGTCTCCAGTTCAATTCAACATAACAATATTAACTTATGTCTATTGCAACTAGGCTTCTAAGCATAGTTTTATTAAAAGAAAATATTTTGTATCTTAAAAAATGGAAAACTCAGCTTCCTTAGACTCCATGGGAATTTTTGGAGAGATTTCAGAAATACTGTATCTTGAAGTAGATTTAATTGTACTTGCTTATCAATAACATCTGTGAGGTTAAAAAATGGGATATTAAACATTACTGGGTGACTACATAGAAGTGATTGCATTAATCAAAGGAAAGATCACTCCAAGAGATTTCTAGACAAGGAGACTCACATCAACACATTCACTGCGAGTGAGGTTCTTCTGGGAAAAGATTTGCCTAAGAGGTGATTAGAGAAGTCACACTAGGTGGTGAACTTATACAACAAGCTGACAATGCACTGTAGAACTGTATGCCTGAGACCTATGTAATCCTTGCTAACAGATGTCACCCCAATAAGTCTAACAATAAAAATGAATTAAAAAAAAGTTAAACAGAAAAAAATTTAAGAGGTGATTAGAGATTGGTGTCCGGAGCTCAGGAATGAGGTCAGAGGTAAGTGTGGGAGTCATAAACATTAGATGAGCTTTGAAGCCAAGGAAGTGGATGATGTCATCCAGCAAGAAAGCAGAGACCAGAACTAAGGTAAAAACTGAAGACCAGATGACATCCAGACCCTGAGTGTCGTCTGTTTGCCTATATGGATTTTTCATCCTTTTTAGTGTTTTAAATTTATTGTCAACTTTTAAAATTTGTTATTTCTGACTTCCCTGGACAAATGAGAAGAGTCTGGTAATACTGGGTCACCATTCCCTCACTGCCATAAGAGGCCTGGGAGATCGTTGAGTAGCACCCGTGCAGATGGCACATCTCTACAAGTGAGCACTCCTCGCCACTCCCAAGCTGTGCCAGCTTTCACAGTCGGTTCAGTTCCTGTAGGCATTTGAGTCTTCAACCACTGAGAGAGATTCCTGACAATAAGAACCCAGGATGCTAGTATTTATTATGAAGTAGAACCAGTAAATGGGTTTATTTTTGTTGTTTTTAGTATTTTCTTGTTTTTCTTTTAAGGTATGAGCCCAAGAGGTAACTGATGTCATTAGAGTTAGGGAAAGCAAAAAGGGGTTTGTCAGCCTAATTAACCTAAATTATAATTACTGTTTCTCAACATATCATATAAAATATAAATCATGTAATATGATGTGATCATATATTGTTATCATATGGGTAGAACATGATAAATTAGGCTGTAACATAACCTAATATAACATAATATAATGAAGTGTATGTTAGGTTGGAGTTGGTTTGGACAACAATACCCAGGTTAAGGGCATGAACTCTGAAGTGAAACTACCTAGATTCAAATGGTCATCATATTGGCTATTACCTGGATGACCTTGTGCAAATTATTCTGTCAGATTAAATTTGCTACCATAAGAAAAGCTTTTAGGATATCTCCAGTTCACAATAAGTGGTCAGTAGATGTTAATTGTTGTTACTTTACCCAAAGAGTTTCATCCCTTACCATCTACAGACCTGATAACATCTACTGAGTTTTTAGGAATCCATAACTAAGCAATCAGAAACTAATGAGAAGTTAGTAGCTAACATTTAAATATGACATATTGTTATTGCAACCACAAATCTTAAATCTACTAGAAATGTCTGAACACCCTGAGGGTTTAATGTCTGTTGTTCTGAACATAAGCACATTGACATATTTTTCTATTTTCTAAGAGGAAGGACATTTATTTCTGTTCTGGATCTGTTAATGAATTCTCTAAAGTATTAGTTATTCATTAAATTTTTAATTTTGTGTGATTAATTCAGGGTGAAACAGTGAATCAGTATTTAGATTACCAGCTCCGTCAAGACTTATAGTCAGAAAATTATGTGGAATTTATAGGAAAATGAATATTTGTACAAAGGGTTTTTTCCTTTGTAAGGAATGCTAAGTGATTCAATTATGCACTCCTGTATGTTTTTATTCAGAAGCTGAATTTGATGTTTAGCTTCACTTAAAAATCAACTTTAAAATCCCAGAGTTTAATTTTGGGGTCCAAACCTTATGCATATTTATCTTTAGGAAATTAATAGAGATGTTAGACATTTACAATGAGATAAATAATTGAGTCAGAAGGAGGCTTGGGATTAAAAATGTAAAAAGCTTGCTTAAAAGTATTTGTCCAGATAGTCTTTGAATTTCTGAGAGATTGGGTTTTGTTGGAACAAAATGAAGGAAATTTGGGAGATTTTTTGGGCCAAGTCTCCTATTTAGATAGCTGCACCTAAGGGAAATCTTGAGAACACATTAAATCATATTTCTCTGCTCTTTAATATTTAATAACAAATGTTTTGGTCTGAGGAATCTTCAGATTGGAATCATAGGATTTTAAAACTAGAAGAGCCCAGAGAGATAATTTAGAGCAAGACTTCATTTTATATAAAAGAAACTGAAGCATGATTATTTGGTTAATATAAGGAGAATAGTTTGTATATAATGGATTAGTCATATTTTAGCTTTTCAAAGTAAGCAAAATTCAGTGGTTAGTTAAAAAATACTAGAAAGACAAAATTTGTACTAATCTGTTACGAGTTGGCTACTCATTCAGATATTGGCCGAGAATCTGTCAGACTGGCATGCAGTGGAAAGTATTTAAATAGTCAAATAATTTACCTTATTTTTTTGTCAATCTTACTTGAATAAATAGATGTGGAGTGGAATGTTTGCATATGGATGGACATAAAGGGACACTTTGGGGATGTTGGGGGTTCGGTTCCAGACAGCCATAATAAAACAGGTATCACTATGAAGTAAGTAGTCATCTTTTTGTGGTTGAGGGTCTTTTCTTCAGTGGGTAAAAATGCAACACCTGTGAAGCACAATAGGTGATGTGCAACAAAACAAGATATGCCTGTATTTTCCTGTCTAGTCTCTCCTTCTTATGCAAAGGCATCCAACAAAATCACAAATGAGTAGAGAAGGCCAACATATCAGAAACATGAAAAAATGATGAGTAGAGCAATACAAGGAAGAGTAAAAACAAAGAATAGAAATAAGATAAAGAATAGGCAGATTATCTCCATTCCAGAAGAGGAGATTGAAGTTAAAAGGGTGCTAAGTAATTTGTCACCTAGGCAGGGTCAGAAATCTAAGCCAATTTTGCAGACTTTTAGCCTGTCCACTGAACTTATGCTTCTCAAATTTCAGTGTGTCAGTATATGTCCTGGAGAACCTTGTTAAGATGCAGATTCTGATGCCATAGGTGTGACGTAGGGCCAGGGATTCTTATTTATGACAACCCTGCAGTGACACTGATGCTGCCGTCCTAGGCCTCACACTTCCAGCAACAAAGGGCTGTACTTTATTTCTTTAATGTGGACAGAACAAGAAAACTAAACCACTTATTGCCTAGGAAATTATTTTCTTCTTCAGAATGCTCCTCTGCAGCTTTCAAGAAAATGTGAGGCTCCAATTTGAACAGGGTTGTGAGGTTGGACAGGTTTAATCTCAGTGCCTTAAATTTCACTTTGTGTTTCATTTACCTATGACTCAGCATACTCCTTAGAGAACCATTTCTGGTTTTGCTTTTTTCCTATTAAGAACTACTCTTAGGACAAGTCAGAAATTATTTTACACTAATGAATGTATGCCTAATACTAAGAATACTTTTCTTGGAGTATTTGAATTTTATCAATACTCAAAGTTTCCTAGTTGTATAATATTGTTTCTCAGCCATTGGGTGAGGAATGTCCATGTTTTGGTGCTGAGAGAGGCTCTCTCCCCAGTGATGACATGAAGTCTTTCCACACCATGGAGTTTTCACATACTGAGCTTTCATAGTACACCTTCCCATACTGCAAGTTTCTCTCCAGCTCTGAGAGAGTTACTCCTTTGTTGTTGTTGTTGTTGTTGTTGTTGTTGTTGCCCCTTCTCATTAAGGACTAAACTAGGAACCTCAGAGATTTGGGAACTTCTCAAAGGCTAGATGTAACTCATTTATTTTCATGTAGTTGACTTGCTGAGACACAGGAAATGTCTGTTGAATTTTTCTGCTTCAGAAATCAGGCACACGACAGTCTTGAACAGAGAGAGCAAGGGTCAAACCAATTTAGGATCTGGGTAAGGAAGAGACTTGTGTAATACCAGTGCCTAGCAAAGAATCTTATATCAAACAAGAATTTGGAGAGGAACCAGAACTCAGAACAATACAGAAGGAAGCCTCCATTGAATGATTATTAGTTGAATGAATGAGAGAATTAATGAATAAATTATTCTTTAGCTGAGGAGAAAGCATCTAAGGTGTCATGATTACACATACTACTCTACCTGTGGTTTTATTTGATGTTATCACAAATGTGATAGCAAGAAAATTCCACTATACTGGGGACAATAAGAGAGAGAAGTCAGGGAGGAGGAAGAATATTTCTTCCTCATTTTTATTTCTCTTGCATTTTTCTACTTATCCAAGTACCTATCATTTCCTCATCTTATTTTTTCTATAGCCTTGTCTGAAAGACTAGTTCTATCTTCTTATACTTGGGTCTCTGAAGGATTTCTTTCTTTGTGTATATGAGGGCTGTCCAAAAAAAAAAAATGTTTAGCCATAAATGCCTCTACTTTTTATATTATATGGCTGGATTCTTTCCAAACAGCCCTCAGATTTAGAAGCCTATCCATTTCACTGGAGAATACATGAACCCCTCTTCCTTGCTGGTATAAAGCCCATGTGCTGGTATGAGCACAACATAAAATGTACAAAAAAAGAGGCATGTGCTATCTTTTGAAAGATTGGGATAATTTCCTTTGTCAGAAACAAAAAATGTGGGTAAAGTAGAAGACTCTCTGTAGTATATTGCTACTTTCTTGAGCCCAAAACAATTCTGCCTATCCCTGGCTTCATGACTATGGTTTCAGAATAGTAGATGTCAACATTGAATTAGACATGCAAGAGGTTACTGGAGGAATACTAATGAAAGGTAAGGGGAGAAAACAGGAGTGTATGGTGAGAGCCTTCAGGCTGATACATATAAAAGGAGAGGAGAAAGGAAGGATATTGGGATAGAAAGAGTCTCAGACTGTAGTGCAGTTCTGAGAAAGTCTTAACCAGGCTAATGGAGAGTCATGAAGGCAAAGTCATCCATTAGAGGGGTTTCATATCCCAGAAGTCAATACCTAGAAAATACTTCCTGTGAGGATGAACTGAGGCTCTTCTAGGCTGGAAGGGGACATATGTAGTCAATATCCACCAAGTGCAGGTTGATCTTTTCATGGAAGAGTCATATCAAGCACTGAGCACAGATCTCTGCTGTTGACAAGCTCATTCTTCGAAGGTAGTAGTCACTACAGTTCTGTGTATCACACTTTGGGTCCTATACAGTCTCTGTCTCTGCCACAGTGGCTATTCCATTTATGTGCCAATCACAATGGTAACAAAGTTTAGTTAATGTAAAATGTCTGAGTCATTTTGTTTCCACTTTGTTGGTTGGTCAGGACTGCTTTTATTTTGAATGGTTTCCAATGATGCTCTGGATTTCTGAGTATCAGTATCAATTTAGACCCTGTGTCCAACAGTCCTCATCAGATCTGAGTATTTTCCTTTCCTCAGCATAACCACCAAAGTAATGGTCATAGGTCCCTTTGGAAAAGAAAAAATTGGGAATCATTGCTGCAATTTTGCCAATTTCTTCTTTCTGGTCAGTGGATCATGGATCTAAACAAGTGATATGACATTTTGGCGGGGTGGGGGTATTGGGTTCTACTGCCTTCAGTCTCTTGATTCTTGATTCTGCTCCAGGTATTAACCAGCATCCTTATTGATGTGTCTTGCCTCTAGGAATGCCACATTCTATTAATTATCTCCATAACTCTGTGTGAGCCAATTTACATTGACTTCCTCTCTGACATTTTCAATTCTTCCAGGAGTGTCCACCACCTGGCTTCTGGTGCTAAGCATCACCAGTGTTGATGATGATTCTGGTGTTCCTGGATATCCCCTCCCCATCAGTCCCATGAGTACTAATGAATCCAGGTTTTGGACAGCCTCCTTTGATATCAGCATTTGCCTCAGAGGAGAACCACCAGTGTCATTCTTGGTGTTGCTGGTGCTCTCTCAACAGCTGCCTTTCATGCACCCTCCAAAACCATTCTCAGAGGCACTGCCTTGGCTATTGCTGCTACCTGCAAGTTAATGCTTGTATGTATTTTAATATATAATGTCTCTCTTGCTTTATCTGGTCCAGAATATTTCCAACTGGCTTATAACACTAGTTATCAGCCTGGCACTTGGGAGAGTAGATGGGAGCAGCTCTTGAGGGAGGTACTATGTGTCCTGTGGAGGAGAGGGCTCTGCAGTATCTTCCAGCATGGAGGAAGCACTACCTCCTAGTAGAAAGGAGTGGACCAACCTCCAAGCTCTGAGAGTTAGGCCCACAGAGCCAAACTCTACTGAAACATTCATCCACATGTCATATTCTATGCTTCAGGGTCTCAGGTTTTCTTAATGAGAGCTCCAAATTTAGTAGAACAGGCTGCCTTGGCTGAGCATGTAAACTTCTTTGGAGCTCTGTCTTTCTCACTTGTTCCTCAGCTGGGCCAGAACTCTTACTGTGGGATGAAAAGGATCTCTTTGGGAGCAACCAAAAAGCCCCCTTGGTTTGCACTCTTCTTTTCAAGTGTTTGTTCATGGCCCAGAGTTTCTCATTATACTTCTGCAGGGTCTCAATGCAACTTAGCAATAGCCATCCAACTCTGCTGTCCTTGTAGCGATTACTTCCTCATATCTTTCAGTTCTCTGGATCATTGCCTTTGGAGGGGCATCCCCTCTGCCAGGATGTTTTTCCAGGTCAACAAAAAACTCTGCCGCAATGGACCACCACTCATGCCAGGGTCTGTGTGTACTACATACAACTTCGGATAGCATTCTCCTTGTCCTCCAGGCAGTGAGCGAGGCAGCCCCAGGCTCTTTTTCAATCCCTTTTTCTATGGGCCAACCTTGGCATTCCTGGGTTAGTTTGAATCTTCAGATATGGAGGGCAGGTTTTGGAGGAATGGCAGGGAAGGATCATGGGGAAGAGTCAGGACTGGGCAGGGAAAGGCCTGTCCTGATACCTGTGAAAGGAGATGGGGCAGGGGCAATAGAGGATGGAATAGAAAGAAAATCAAACCACTGGGTAGTATGAAAAAAGATCACATGGCTAAAGCAAAGGTCCATGTTAGAGAAGCCCCCTGTCCAGAAGAGACCCCACTGCCCAGTCATTGACTGGGAGCAGTACAGGGGAAACTGAGGCTTGACATTCACATGCTAGGATACAGAGGGGCGGTGGCCAAGAGTGGAGGTCAACTATGCTTGCCACTGTAGGCTGAGCAACACCTACCCCTTGCCACCAACAAGGACTGTAATTAATAGTTAATATTTATTGAGCATTTGTTATATGCCAGGCACCATATAAGGCTTTAAAAGACATCTTTCTATTTAGTCTTAAAGATTTTTCTCATTTTTCAAACTCAAACTGTGGCTCAGAGAGGTTATACAATTTGCCATGGGTTATAAGGAGTTGGTCCCTTTAACAACAATTTTATGCAACTTCCCATTAAAGCAATTTTGCATATATTGACAAAGCATGCATTCTGTTTGTAAAAATTCACTACAGTTTTAAAATATAATGGTAAACCATGCAGCATGGGTCCTACCCTTATAGAATTTCAATCTAGTAGAGAAAATTGTGCACATATGCAATCATAATATGGATTGTCAGCTGCATAGCAAATCTGTTATAGTGTTATGTAAGACTCTCTGGAGGACATAATCTTAAACTGTGACTAATGAATGGGTATCATTTAGCCAGGTGACAAAAGTTGGATGTACCAAGAAAGTGCCAAGTAGAGGAAGCATTATAGGCAAATACCTATGAGCCAAAGAAAGCATGAGCCCTTAACATACTCTGTGATAATAGACATCATAGCATGGGGAAAAGCTCCAAATTGTTAGTAATTTTAAACTGCATTCTGTATGGATATGCACAGAAGCCTAATGACAAGTAGAAAAGATAGGGTCACATATCTTCAAAATAGGATGAAAGTTGCCTTATAGAGAATACATAAAAAATTCTTAAAGAAAAACTACATAATTATGTTATATTGCATTGAATTGACATAAGATTTATTTAAAACTTTCCCATTTGATTAATACATGAGTGTCCTGGTTGAAAGCTCTCCCTTCCAGCTGTGTCCCCATGCTGCTCCAATGCTACCATCTCTGAGGTGTCACATACGTTGTTTCACTCCTAAACTCAGTATAATGGCTTCCTACTGACTCTAAGGGAATTAAGTTTTGTGGCCTGACCTTCAAGATACTTCAGAAGATGAAACTTCTGGTTACAGTAGCAGGAAGAGCTCAGTGATTCCTTTATATAAAACTGGTTAACATTGAAAAAAACAGTCATTTCTGGGTACTGAAAATTAGCCCAGGAAAGAACATATTGAAGCATTTCTTCTTGAAAATCTGGTAGACTTTCAGGTAAGAACATGTAACCTTCTTGCTTAGGGCACTTTGGACCCCTTCAGGTCTTTAGGGGAGAAAATAATTTTAAAAGATGGGGCTGGCCACAAATCAGCAGCTTTGCTGCTGAGAGGAATACAATCCATTGGGGTTAGAGGCAAAAACCTGTGGATTTGCAGGGTAAAAGAAACAGATTTTTCTTAATACTTATGTGGGAAATAATTCCATCACCAACTGTTGAATTGATAAAAGATAGTATATGCATATAGTGGAACACTACTCAGTGAAATAAAAGAATATACCATTGATGCATTCTGCAACTTGGAAACACTTGAAAAATACTGCGCTAAATGAAAGAGGCGAGTCACAAAAGAACATATATCATCTATTTCTATGACAGCCAGAAAAGGCAAAACTACAGAGACAGAAAACAGGCCACTTGGTTGTGTGGGAGGAACATCAAGGACTGAGAGCGAATAGACATGAGGGAACTTTTTGGGGGGTGATTACAAAATTAGATTGTGGGATTACTTGTATAACTGTATAATTATATTAAAACTGATGAAATCTATACTTGAAATTGGTGCATTTGATGGAATGAAAGTATACCTCAGTAAAGATGTTAAAAATATTCTCCAAAATCTTGTCCCATTGCACCCATGCAAACTTAGTTCCTATTCTCTCCACGCTCGTTGTGCAAGGGCCTTCGTCCAAGCTGAGTCCTCACTGCTGGTCTGCTTCTCCTCTGCAGCAGCTGCAGCCACACGCTCTGTAAGCAGGGCTGCCCAGTCAGGGGCTGCAGCACCTGAGAGCTGAACACGGGTAAGGGCTGATAACCTAGTTGCCACTTGGACTGCAAGAAGCCCTCTCTTCTCCCAGCGGGCTGAAGAGATATTATTTTTTTACGTGTCCTGTTCTTGTAAAAACTAGGGAATGTGGCCTACATTTCATTTCCTTCACTAAGCTTTCCCTGGTTATTGTAGTTCATAGTGATGTACAGTTTAATAATTAGTTGTTCTCCAATCGTTGAATTTAATGCTCTTTCAGCAAATTTTGTTGGAAGCATGCAATGTACTGTTACTATTAAGGTGATGGAGAAAGAGGAAGTTCTTACTTTGTACCCATGTAATTAAATCTACATTAATTTTGTTGCCTTTGTTATAGTATAATTTATTCTTTGAGGGTAGGGAGTCTCTTAAACCTCTTTTCATAATCTCTAACACCATTCCTAATGCAGTTTAGGTCATTTAGTGAAATGAATGTGTTATCTCTTTCAAGGATATTTGCATTTAAGTCTTAATTTTATTTATAGGAAGAAATGGGAACAACAATTTAGGAATTTTTAATAAGGAAGTGGTAGAGATTGATGTGTACCCAGTAAGTGAGAAGGGGATATTATTTCTTTGTACTTCTAAAATTAAAACACTCAATGAGTTTTAGTTTTACCTATATTTAAGGGAAGTTCTGGATTTACACCAAGGTGCCATCTACACTTGCTACTTAAAAGCATGTTGAAAGTCTTATTCATTAGGGTAGTAAAACTAGCTGCTTTAATATTAACTTCTGAAATTCAGTAGCTTAGTGGAAATTTGTTTCTTACGTATGTCAAGTTCAATATGTACTTGCTGGTGGACTACCTCATGGTCGTTCCAGGACTCAGGTTTATAGGCTCCATCCAGCTGGCAGAAGACAAGAGATTACACAAGGAAGATACATATACCCTCTTCTGAACCACTTCCAATTGGAAATGACACATAGCCCTTCTATCTGTGTTCTATTGGCTAGAACTCAGTCACATGACCACATCAAAATGCAAGCGGGTGTAGCAGTTATAGTTTTGCTGCATGCCCAGGAGGAAAAGAAAACAGATTTTTTTCAATATATAGCAATCTCTGCATTGGAATTTGTACCCTGTTGTTCCAGAATAGCTCAGTAACCTTGGATATTTTTGACAAATGCTTATGAATAATTCACTTTAACATAGTGGAGCAATGCCATATGCTGGCTCTATTTGTGCTAGCTTCAATTTTCATCTGGGTTACTTATTTTTATAGTGAAAACTGATATTTTTTCACATTACATTAAATAAAATTACATTTTATAAACAATTGGCATAGTACAAAGCCATTTTTGTGAAATGGTAGTGTGTGCACAAAGTCTAGATAGAAATATATCAAAATGTTACTAGTAATTAACCTTTTGGAAACTTAAACAATTTTCTCTGTGTTTTCTTTATTTTTTTTTATTTTCTGAAAAGTTTTAGAATAACCAAATATAATTTTATAATTAAAAACACTTATATTTAAAATAATGAGAACCAAGTTACATAGGGTTTAACTGATGGTACAGGGTAGTTTTACATGCTTGATTTTATTGTGCTTATGGGTTAGTAAGTTATGCATCAATAGTAGTATGCCCACTTTACAGATGAGAAAACTGAGCAGGTGAGCAAGTGGCTTGTCCAAGGACACACCAGACAGAAGTAGTCAATTTGGAACTTCAACCTAGATCATATCCAGTCAAATTCTGTGTTTTTCTCTGGTATCAAGTTGGATTCAGAAGCCCAGAAGTGAAATATGGTATTTCTGAATGTTCTACTTCCTAGTTATTAAAGAAGAAAATCACATGGAAACTTGTGTTGGGGAATTCTTCTAGAGCTCCTCTTGGAAAGACACCAGAGAACTTTTGCTGTGACTTTTTCTAAAAGGGGCACAGAACTAGGAAAAGGGAAGTGCTGAGTGCTTTTAGGTGTTTTTAAGTGAAAGCTTTTTGACAGAGAAATTATAGTGAAGAGTCACTTTTATCACCTCTATCCTCTTGGACAGACCTTGCCTTCTGGCTCTTGGCAGTTCTGTCTTTATAACAAGGACTGGAAAAGTTTCTAGGCCATCTTGTCTCTGCCACATCTGATCCAGATGGCATTGCACATTCCAATTTTAGTTTCTATTTTTCTTTCATTTCTCAGGGTATAAAAGAACAGCCTGTAACATTGCTGTGGAGAAATTTCAGGAGCAAACACTGCACGGTGATGGCACAAGAAAGGCAATGTTGCCACCACTCTGGTGTGCTAATTGGCCTCTTATAATTGTCACAGCTATTTGAGTCCCCAGCCTGCAAGGTTTGGGGCAGTGGTTTATTTCAGGAGCATCTAGTAGGAACCAGAGAGGATGACTGGTGTGTGGACTGTTAAAGGTGTGCCACAAGGCTGGAAGTCTCATTAAGACTGCTTGCACGTATGAAAGCTGAAGAGCAGAGAGAAAGAGAGAACCACTTCCTAAGAACTAGTGTTTGGTGTAGCTGAAAACTACATTTTGTTACCCAAATGGCATGTTCAATTTAAAGTTAGCAGCAGGTAAGTTTATCTCCAAATAAGCAAATCCAAAGACATTACAACTTTGAATTCAGCTACCTCCAAACCCCACCCTCTACCACTCTCTTTCCCTTTAACCCACATCTTATCTCTACTGCATTTAGTGTTCTCCTTCAGTCTTTCCAACAGATCAAGTAGTGGTGGTGGTAGTGGTATTTTATTTTAAGAGGCAGAATCATTTTGGTCATGAGGGAGCTTTCTTTGCTGTTTTAGCAGAGCTTCCTGCAAAGCTTGACATAATATACAAAAATGAGAAAATCAGAGCTTGATTTTGATCTACTCAAATGCTGTGACTGAGCTGACAGTTGAGGGGTAAGTTCACTGGGTCATAGGTATGTGTCTGAGTGTCACAAAGAGCAAGTAGGGCATATGTCATCTTCACTAGATAACACATAATATTTTTGACACTATTATTGAAACAGAGCTTAACAATTGTTGAAGATAATCCAAAATTTTGCCCCTAACTATCTTGTAACTTGAGTCATGAGAGAAATTATTCTTCCAAGAGAAAACGAAATAAAACATATACATGCAAGCCAAGAATGTTTCAAACTCCATCACACTAGCCTCTTGAAGTGTGATATAATTTGTTTCCTTAATAATTTGCAGACCTGTCATTAAGTCAGAACTTGAGGGAGAGAGGAGCCATGAGGTGCTCTAATTTCTAGAAGAGAAATTTAAGGCAGATGTACACACCAGATGTTATGAAACACTGGGGGTTTCCATGCATACCTATGTGAGACTCAGTTTTATTATTACAAGCCTCTGTTTGCAGAGTGAAGATGGTGTGACCTGAGTTTGAAAAAAAAAAAAGAGCAGTGTTGGAGAGAGTGAGAACTGGTGCTGAGGTAGGATGGAACTTGCAGATATGGAAATGACAATGAACTTTTGTTCTTAATCCTTAGTTTTAAAGGGACATAAGGATCAGAGATTTGCTAATCTGGTTTCACCTTGGCAGTTAATTGGCATTTGTAATGGAAGGGCACCTGAGATGAATCAAAGCTGTCAACTACTCATAGTGAAGAAGGGCAGGCAGCTCAGGTACACACTGAGTCCTTAGAAGATCTAGAAGGCAGTATTCCAATGGCTGCCAGTGTGTTGGAAAGAAATCCAGACACCTGGAACGTCTGGTTCCATAATTTAAGAGCTGTGTAGAATGGGTATAGTGGGGTAATGCTCTTATATATTGCGATTAAACCTGAATTCAATCTATATACATTAAATGAAACTTTCTATTACAGGAAATATTCAATAACATTAAAAATGGAGAGATCCTCAGATTCTTAGACTTCTCCTTGGAAAATATTGCAGCCCCACATCTATAAATACAACTGCCATTTGACAATGATTATACCTTACAAAGTAAGAAAGATCAAGTTCAGAAGTTCAGAGAAAATGGGTCTCTAACATGTGCTCCCTAAAAAAGCATATTTAGATACCAAAATGCCCAAGATTGCCTCACTGTTTGGGTGGTATTGTCGCATAGTGGCCTATGTGATATCACTTAAAAGATCTAATTTTATTTTTCCCTGTTCATTCTCATGTATAAATTTTCATCGTTCAAGGTCATTCCCAAACACTAACACATGCAGTGATCTTTTAGCCTAAAAAGTTAAAAAGCAGTTAGCTCACAGAATGTTTGCTCACATCCTGCTGTCCTCACTATCTAGCTGAGATCAAGGTCCTGTACGGGGAGGGATGAAGAGGAAAATCAAACTTCATGGAGTTTTTCTGGGTGTTAGCAGGTTGCTCTACAGAGAATTCAGATAGTATAAAGATTTGAGGATTTAAGGAAGAAGGAAGATAGGAAACTTGGGAGGAAAAGTGGAGAAGAGTTATGGATTGAGATGCAAAATTAAATTTACCTGTTTTCCAGGAACATGAAACTAGAGTAATCCATTAAATTAAGGCCTCCATTTTTATTCTATTTTTAAAATAATTAGTGTCTTTAATTACGCCGTAAGATTTCCAGGCTTGGCTTTGTTTTTTTGACTTCTAATTGACCTCACCAATTTTTATGCACAACTTTTTTCTAGTTTTTGCATTCAGGTAATTCACTAACACACACATTTGCCCTTGACTCATTTGTCATTACACTTTCAACTCTGTGATAACTTCTTTTCAAATTGCCACTTCTTCTGTTTGTTTTCTCAGAAATAGTTAACTATTTGAATATAATCGCGAATGGAACTGTTTCCACCTTAGTTGAGAACCTCCTCCTCACTTAGAGATGTGTAAAGTTTCTTGTATGTGCAAGTCAACTTCTTAGCCCTGACTAGATTATGATTAAGCTTCCTTATAACCCTCACTTCCCTTTTTTTCTCAGTTCAGGGAAAATTTACTGTAGGCCTTGTGATCCCCCTAAAATACTTCACCAATTGTGCCTGTACTAGTACATCTGATCTGGAAGGCTTTATTTACTTCTCTCTTCTTCAATTTCATTCTCTTGAAGAGGTTCTCTTTACAACCTCCCTGCGCAATCCCTTCTCATGGGCAGCAGACCCTGCTGGCTGTGGTAGCTCCTCAGAGACCCTCTGCTGCAGTAGAATGTTGAGTGAGGCTCACCCAGGCTCATCTATGAGGCTATTCAATAATAGAGAGTACAAATGCAGTGCTCACCATGTGCCTGACACTATTCTCAGCATTTCACATGCATTCATATCCCAACACTGCTACCTACATGCTCTATGCCCTTTGGGTATCAGTTTCCTCATCTTTAAAATGTAATTGCAATAAAAAAAACCCCCAAAAACAAAAAACAAGGTCAGCCAATAAGAATAAGAATAAAAACAAAATAAAATGTAATAATACCTACTTCAGAAGGTTGTTACTATAAAAACATCACAAGAATAAAGTGTTTAGCAAACAACAGAAGACAGAGAAAATATCAAGAAATGATAGGAAAGACCTACTTATTTAATGGAAGATTTGAAGTCTTAGAGAACAGATTAGACCTGTATATAAAGGAGATGGTCTTGATCTAATTACTTATGAAAATAGAACTAGGAAATCACAAGATAGAGTGGGTTGAGATCAGACAGACTGACCTGGTAACAAATAAATCTAACAAAAGAGGATATGCAGTAATTCACAGAGCAAACTAAATTACTCTATTTTTTCATTAATTTAACAATGCTCTGTGTAGACAGCCAGAATGGTGATTGCTGGGTCATGTGGTAACTCCATTCCCAATTTTCTGAGGAAACTCCACAGTGTCCTCCATAGTGGTTGTACCAATTTATATTTCTTAGTCCACAAAGACATATGTGCCCCAATGTTCATTGTAACAGTGTGGCCAAGTCATGAAAGCAACCAAAGTACCCTGTGACAGATGACTGGATAAAGAAGCTGTGGTACATACACACAATGGAACATTACTCAGCTGTAAGAAAAGATGAAATATTGCCTTTTGCAACAAAATGGACCTTGAGATCATCATGCTAAGCGAAATAAGCCAGACAGAAAAAACAAGAACCATATGATATGTGGAATATAAAACTGAAAGCAACAAGCAACAAAGAAAACAACAACAACAAAAACCTCACGGACACATCAATACTTTAGTGGTTACCAGAGGGTAAAGTGGGGAGAGGGAGAGGCGGGAGGGGGAGTCAAATACACGGTGATGGAAAGAGAACTCACTCTGGGTGGTGAGCACATAATGCAACACACAGATAATGCACTGTAGAATTGTACACCTGGAACCTATGTAATGTGTACTAACTGATGTCACCCCAATAAATTTTACAAAAACAGACAATGTGCTAGGTCAGAAGAAAATAAGACTTGAGACAAGCAATGAGCAAAAATCTCTGCCTTCAGTTAAATTATATTTTAGGGGGAATACAAATAAGATAAATAAGGCAAATCAGTGAAACATATACTATATAAATACTATAGAGGAAGAAAAAATAAGGGGTAATAAAGGGGTTGCAGTTTAAAGAGGAGATGAGAGACACCTCTCTGAAAAGATGACCTATGAGGGAAGACCTAAATCGGCTTGTCCAACCCGCAGCCCATAGGCCATATATAGCCCAGGACAGCTTTGAATGCAGCTCAATACAAATTTGTAAACTTTCTTAAAATATTAGCTCATCAGCTATCATCAATATTAGTTTATTTTATGGGTGGCCCAAGGAAATCTTTCTTCTTTCAATGTGGCCTAGGGAAGCCAAAAGATTGGACACCCTTGACCTAAATGAAGGTAAGATGTGAGACTGCCAGAGTGTCTGGAAATGGATTGTAGGAGGGAAGAGGGGATCCTAGGAAGGAGAGAACCACAGTGAGGAAGCTTCCCTAAGTTTACATAGACTTCTCTAAAATCCTTGCTGACCCCTGAAGTGGAAAAGATGAGATAACAAGGATCCCAGGGGAGGTTATAGCTAGAGAGTTAAATGAGAACTGAATAGATATTTCAGCAACTGCTCACCACACAGTTGCAAGGGTATCTGAGTCTTAGCAAGATTTGCACTGAAACTTCAAAAGGACCATACCTGGGGAGGAAAGACCATATACTGGGGCTAGCAGATTCACCTGAGGTGAATTTATTACAGTTTGATCAGAGGTATAGGGATGTCCTGGGGAAAGGAATGGCATAATTATATTTGGTAATATCACTCAGTCTCCTGTAAGGAAACTGGGCTATGGGAGTCAAACATGAATGCAAGAACATGCTGTAATCATCTGGGTGTTAGATGATGGTAGTTGAGACTGGGATAGCAGTTGTGGAAGGTGGAGAGGAGAGGTAGCATTGGATACCTGCCTTGAAGATTGAACGAACCTACTGGAGTTGAATATGAATGTGAGAGAAAATTCAAGGGTAATTCTTGACATGCTGTGGCTTGGAAATATTCAATACATTAGTTTAAGGCAGATTACAAAAGGTGGAACCTCACAATCCATTAAGCTCCCTAAGATAGGAAAAGCACTGGTGGAAGGTCTATGGTGTACGTACATAATGGCAAAACTGCTCAACCAGACCAGCTAGCATGGTACCTAAAATATGGCAATAAGGGGTAGCCCAGGCAAGGAGTCAGTCCTATCAGACAGTTCAAACAACAGATAACAGAGCTTTGCAATTGATGACTAGGGCCTGGCTCCTGAGAATCACAAAGCAGACAACATTCAGAAAAGTGGGGCAGCAGCTAGAAATGGGGCCAGGGCCAGAGTTGCATGCAGTGGCTAACAGGAGAAAGAGAGGGCCTCCTCATTAGAGGGTTTTAGGTACCAGGCAAGCCAGCCCTCAAAGGAAGCAGACACCTGACTTGCCCAGTGAGGGATAGAAAATGGGAGCTTTGTCCTAAGGAAGGACAATGTCTCATTATTGGATCTGAGACATCTGATCAGACTAAAATAATTAATAAAAAATGCTTTGGTTTGGATTAACTCAGTATTGAACTAGCGCTCTTTAAATACTCTTTTTTTTTTTAAAATTCATTTTTATTGTTAGACTTATTGGGGTGACATCTGTTAGCAAGGATTACATAGGTTTCAGGCATACAATTCTACAGTGCATTGTCAACTTGTTGTATAATAAGTTCACCACCTAATGTGACTTTAAATACTCTTTATCAACAGAACCTGGTAGGCCCCAATGTTTGTAGTAGCACCACCTGTAGGTCAGACCCTTGCAGTTGCCTACTGTGGGAGTCACAGGCAAAGATAGGAAGGATGGGGACTCAGGGACAGCTATTATGTTAAACTCCAGTGACTCCCTGTTAGGAAAAATGAGAGGCAAGGAGCAGAACCAAGCAGGTGAGGTCAGCCATCTGCTGCTGGGAAATGGAGGTGATTCTCCCTCCCCTTATTGGATCTTGACACCTTGCCTCTGTTATTCCCCGTTCACAAGGTCCTCTGGCCTCTTTTACCTGTGCATGCGTGCAGTGGCCTAAAATGCTTGGAAATGTGCCTTCTCTACTCACAACGGACTGAAGAATTTTATTCAAAACGTACACTGGTTTTTGTTCTCTCTCTCTCCATCTCTCTCTCTCTCTCTGCAGAATAATAATTTACTCAAATTGACCACCACTCTATCTCTGATTTTAAGACTTGCCGGAAAACTGTAAACTAAACACTATTTTGGAGTTCTCCAAAGTAAAATCTACAGAATGATTGGGAATTGAGTCAATGGTGAATTTGGGGGGGGGCAATTTTTAACTAAAAGATTGCTTATGTCAGTTTTTATTTACTTAAGGGAATTCCTATGATTGAGTTAATTTGAGTTTCCTTCTTCACTGGTCTATAAGATCTTAGAGGTCAGGATTTTTACCATTTTATCTTCCCTCTCACATAATAAAATAGCTGAACATGATTGATCAACAAATATTCCCTGAATTGAAATTAATAATCATATCATTTTATTTTTCTTGATTTCTTTTAGTTTGTTTTGAAATAGTACTTATAGGTTTGATTTTTTTCTTTAAGCATATATTTCATAATTTCTAAGAACCATATTTTTCATTGCCTTTTTGTCTTTGTTCTTAGAGCAATTTTGGGTGAGATTTGACCTCAATATTTTTTGGTTGCTTATTTTTAAGTAAATTTAGTTTTCCTTAACATTTAGAAGAAGATTCCATTCAGAGAGCTTTTGCAACTACACAGATCACACACACACTCTCTCTCTCATATTATTTTTGCACAGCATTAACTTAAGGCAGCGTGCTTTCTGAAATATCCTGGCCTGGCCCACCTCTCTCGCTCTACATGGACAATCTCTTTCCTTTCTCTGTATTTTGTCTTTCCTGTTAAGTTTGGCTTTTATTCCAAACAGCTTCTCTTTAGCGTGGAGCCTTGTCCTGCAAGAGAGCCCTTGTGGGTCAGTTTGAAGGTTCATAAAGGCTAGACTGCTGCAGCCCCTGGGCCCTAGCGCACAGGTGGGGGTGGGGAGGCTTACACTCATCTGTTCTTAGAACCATGGCACCGCTCCCACCTTCAGGTGTTGTTCTCACATTAGCCCACGACACTTTCTAGTGAGAGTCTGCAGCTATTTTGGGGTTCTGTGGATCTCAGGTTCTTCAGACACCCCTTTGGCTCCCTCTCATTTCTCTGACACAGATGCAGATAACACTCAGGCATGCCTGTTGTTGATTTGTCCCACCAGGATCAGTACGGACACTGTATTTGTGAGTTTTGGTATTGTAAATGTGACCATGGGCTTTGGTTTTGCTACCTCATTACCCTTTGTAGGGAGAGAGGTATTTGTGGGTCTGTAGGGAGTCGTGAGTGGGGAGTGGGGAGGGTGGCTGGCGAAGGTCCCAAACCTATACTGCCCCCACAGTCATTATCTCCCCAGGATCTCCTGGGAGAAGTTTGTAAATCAAATAAACACACATCCATGAAGACAGACATTCTAATTTATGTGTGGAGATGTTTCCTCAGGATTTGAATCAACTTAAACAGAGTACAGGCGTTGTAGCAAAAATAAGGAGCAAGCATGGGTTTTGCTCCAATTGGAACAGACATGAAAAACCTCATTCCTTTCACCCTTTTTGAGGCCTTCACCCTGTTTCTCAGTTTAGCTAAGTGAGAAGGGGAAGCTCACGGCTGGCTCAGTGCACAACCATCATGGAGTTTTGAGGGAAAAATTGGTACTAGGAGTCCAATTTAAGTCAAAGGCAAAAACGGAGTCTTCTGTGTGGAATCGAGAGCTCTTCACTTCCCCTGCTGGACCACGCAGCATCACGACTCCACACTGTCCAGCATTCTCCTGGGAGGGGTTACAGATGAGCAGTGAGGACTGGAGAGTACCCAAAGTTTCCCCAACACATCTGTTCTTTTTTTTCTTTTCATCTGGACTGGTGGCATTCCTTGAGGGTATTTCTCTTGCTGTTTCTCTCAAGGGAGCATCACAGTTAAGTGTCAGAAAAGATCTATAGGCAGTTCCGTGAGGCTGCTTCTCCTGTCCTCACCTTGTGTATCATCTCCTTGATATTGACTCAAGGAGCCACTTCCGTGGGTCATTAACATTTAGGTAGTTGCATTTATACACAGCAGGGTACCTCACACATTCAGCCAGGAGGTCACATCATACACACACCTCCCCCTACATCTTATACTCATCTTATGTTATAGTTGACCATGCCGTCCGTCCATCAAGTGATAATCAGAATTGTATACTTTGTGCTAGATATAAGTGATCTCAATTTCTTTTTCACCTTCTAAGACGTTAAACACCCCTCCTTCTTTCAAATCAGTTTTCTTTTCCCTCATATAAAGGTCCCAATGAATGAGTTCAAATCTCTTGTTTGTGCATGTGGTGGTTAATTTTATATATCAAGTTGGCTGGGCCACTGTGCCAGGTATTTGGGCCAATATTACTCCACTGCCATACCTGAGCAAATAAAGGAATTCTTCCAGCAGACAGCATGCAGCCTTCATCTGTCTCATCAACTTTTCCTGGTCTCTCAACTGACTGCCTTTGGACTCCAACTGAAACTTTTTGCTCCCCCATCAGATTTTGGCCTCATCACACCTCTGCAATTATATAAGACATTTCTCTGGAGAACACTGACTAATATACCACTCAAAAATGAAAACCCCCAAATATGTATAAACTGTCTTCAGATTAACTTTTACATATTCTGCTTCAGCCACAATATGTTAAAGTTTCTTTGAGCAGCTCCTGAGGGAAAAATCTTTCACTGCAACCTCAGGACTTACCCCCTTGCCTATTTTCCCAAAGGTCCAGAAAAGCAACAGGACAGAATATAGTGTTATAACATTTTTTGGGGGGCATGCAAAAGTTCATGAAAGCATCAAACCATAGTATTGTAGCACTTGAAAGTTTAGCACCAATTTCTTTCTACCATAATATATCTCACATGAGGAATTATTTTGCCCCCAGAGGCCAAAATACCTTATATTCTAGTTCCACATTGTTATTGATAACTACAAAGCACAGCAGAATGTAAGTATTATCTGGAGGAAAATAGAAAGACTTGATGATAATGTCTTTGTCATCAGTTAAATAGTGCCTTTAGTCCAAAGTCAACTTTTGAACCTAACACTCAGCCAGGAGAAATGTTCCATGAAGAGGTTAATAGAGATTAACACTTTTATATCCTGGTGGGGAAGAGTTTGCTTTCCCAGCTTTGAGATTGCCTTTCATTAGGGAAAATAACATCTAAAGCATTTTTATCTTATAGGAAGTTTTAGGAATGTGTTTAGGAGGCACCTCCAGCTCCCACACCTTACCTACAGCCCACCTGCCTTTTGCAATTTTTTCCATAAGCTTTCATTATTTTACTTACCATCTCACATTAGTGTCTGTGAATCTGGTACTTCTGGGCTGAGTACTCATATAGTGTGAGTGGTGTCCTGAAGCTCAGCAAATAGTGTAGTCCACATTATTAACAAATAACTTTCAGAATATGGTCTATCCTTCACCTTTTATTCTTGCATGTTCTACAGCCCAAACATCCTTCTCCTTTCCTTCCTCTGTGCAAAGGTACATCAACCCCATCCTGCTGTGGTTAATGTGTCTCCAGACCAAGATCAGTTCCACTGGGAGACACCATGTCTCTGCTCCTCTTCAAACCTTTGCATCTCCTCAGCTCCTGAATTATTTGGGCCTTGGAAATACATACTTATTTTTTTTAAATAACAATTTAAAACAACTTCTTTGTCATTTCTATTCCTCTGGAATAAAATACTATCAACAGAAAGTCAACACAGACACAAACAAAAAAAAAGAGGAAAAGAAAGTCTGAGGTATTAGACAGTGTGCTATTGCCCAAATCATAGCACTGCCAAGCCAAAGGCTTGCCTTCCTTGACTTGCCCAATTAGAAGTGAGCATGGACTAGGCCTGGAGATAAACCTGCCTGACCACCAAGAGAAATTATACTCCCAGGTGAGGATGTGCAGGTATGTTTATCACTGAGCCCAACCTGGTCACAGAATGCAGCTGGATTACTCTGGACCAAAAGGAAAACAAGTCCAGTAAGAGCATCTTCCCTAGAATCCTAAGTGCTTCTGTTTCGATGTGCTTGTCTTGCCATTGCTGTGCTGTGTCGTCTGGACACACTGTATCCAAGAGGAAGCCAGAGCATAATGCACGAGAGAGGGCAACTCTGCAAAAAGTAACAAGAAGAGAGTTAAAACTGACAAAATTCTAGTAAATTCGCTTTTTATTTCTCCATTTGAAAATAATAATATTATAATGTGAATAAATACCATTTCCATATAATATACTTTTCAATGAAGTTCAATCATTTGTTCATTTATACACTCAGGTTGTTACAATCAGGTCTTAGATTTGATCCCTGTACTTATGGAGCTCATAATTCAGCCAGCAAATGTGCAAGTGCTCTCTACATTATGAAGATGATGAAGTAAGATATTAGTAAGAAGGATATGATATAAATATGGTGTGGCATCATACGCAAATCCAGTTCTACTCCAAAAATGGCCTTCCCAAAGGGAAATGGAAGGGGAGAGGGAAGAAGGGAATGATGGAGAAAAGCAACATAGGTATGATTGAGGCAGAGTGATGGGAAATGAAGTGGCATTGGAACTGAGGGAGAATTTCTTTAGGGAAAAGACCATGTTGATATCACACTTCAGAGTTGCCTGATATCTGGAGGTCGCTGAAAAGATATTTGTTGGCTGGAGTTGGAGTTCTCAAGTAAAGGGACCCTCTATCTCCAGTGACCATTATAACCCTCATAACAATAAATGTATAGTGTCATCAATAATGCAAGGAGTGAAAATTCACTATATAATTACCCCCAAATATTCTGATTTTACTTGCTTCAAACATTAATGTTTTACTATATAATTCATGGCATTATTGAAAAAAGCAGCTCACTTTTCTATTGCAAAATTTCTATTTCAAAGGTATTATTTTTCAGTTTACTAAATTCCGGTTTGATGATCCTTTATTTAAAAGCATTTACTATTTTAGAATAATGCCCAACTTGTTTTCTAGAATTTTTTCAACCTTCTAGATTTCAGGTAATTGGTATTTTCCCACACAGTGAAATTCTCTGTAGGTAGTTGTATGAGTTAGTTATTTGATAGTTTTGCTAGTATAACCTATAAAATTAGTTATCAATTTTGGTAAAGGGTAAGACAATTTCCCTGTTTCTATAGCAATATAAACTCTAGAGATGTTTTCCAGCAATTCTGTCTCCTAAATTATTCCCTGGTTGTGACTTAGGAAGCCAGGGAAGATCCATTGGTTCAATTAGTTCACCAGGAAGCTATTTAGTGTTCCGATGGAAAAGATAACTGAAACATTGTAACGCAGCATTTCAGGGTTGGATTTTTTTTAATTGTTAAATTTACTGGGATGACATTGATTAGTAAAAATTACATAGGTTCCAGATGTACAATTCTGCAATACATCATCTGTGTGTTGTGTTACGTGTTCATCAGCGTTGGAATGCAGCAACTGTATTGTGTGACTGGCATGTAAAAGACACTGCACCACACTCATTGAGAAATGGCAGTTGAATTACACAAACATCTTATCCTTTTCAAGAAAATTACTGTTCAGAGGGACATGCTGAAAGGAAATGAATGTAGGATGTGTGTGGATGTAGGAGTGAAATAGTAAGTAGGACAAATTCAGGGGGAAAAGTATACGTGCATTGGGACACATAAAGACCTAATGAATCGTTAGCAAAGAGGAAGAGTACTTTACTAATTTTATTGACTCTAGAATCTTAAAAGTAATCCATTATAATGAAAAAATCCCCATACTTAAATCTCATTTAGCAGTGGCTTCAAATGCTGGTTTAGGGATGGAAACCTGGATGCCTCCAATTTAGTAATGCTCCCCCAACTTAATTTTGTTAGGTTGCCAAGTTGGAACCACTACTATTAGTGTATCATCCTGGCTAAAAAACAGCCTGATATCAAATTTTTCACGGGCAAAGAACTCACTACCTTGCCAGGCAGCAGATCCCTTTCATGGAGAACTGCAGTATAGAGTACTCTTTATGGTTTTTTAATGGAAATTTCTCCATGGAATTTTAATTATGGATCCTTGTTCTACACTTGAAGCAAGGAAATACAAGTTCAATTCTTATTTTCTCCTCTGCTATCCTCTACAACTGTTGCAGTTTTAGGCTTTACATTTTGGTCTATGATACATTTTCAGTTAATTTTTGCAACTAGTGTACAGTCTGTCTTGGTCCACTTATTTTTGCATGTGGAAGTCCAGTTATTCCAGTACCACTGGTTGAAAAGACTATCCTTTCTCCATTGTATTGCCTTTCCCCTTTTGACAAAGATCAGTTGACTTTATTTATGGGGGTCTATTTCTGGGTTCCCTAGTCCATTCCATTGATCTTTATCTATTCTTTTGCCAAAGCCACACAGTCCTTATTCTTGTAGCTTTATAGTATGCCTTGAAGTCAAGTATTATCTGTCAATCCTCCAACTTTGTTCTCATTCGATATTATGTTGGCTATTCTGGGTCTTTTGCCTCTTCCTATGAATTTAGAATCAGTTTGTCAATATCCACAAAAATAACTTATTGGTATTTATTGGAATTTCATTGAATCTAAATATAGTTCTAGTTAGAAAAACTGACATCTTGATAATATGGATTCTTCCTATCCATAAATATAAAATACCTCTCCGTTTACTTAGTTTTTTAAATTTTTTTCTCACAGCTTTATAGTTTTTCTTATATAGATCTTGTACATATATTTTCTAGCTCTATACCTAACTATTTTTATTTGGGGTGTGCTAATGTAAATGGTATTTTGTTTTTCACTTCAAATCCCACTTGTTTATTGTTGGTATGTAGAAAAGTGATTGACTTATCAATATGAATATTATGTCCGGCAATCTTGCTATAGTTGCTCATTAGTTCCAAGAGTTTTTTGGTAGATTCTTTCAGATTTTCTACATAGACAGTCATGTCATCTGTGAACAGATACTTTTATTTCTTACTTCCTAATTTGTATACCTTTTATTTTCTTCTCTTAGTTGTATTCCCTAGGACTTTCAGTAGAATACTGAGGGAGAATATTTTTGCCTTTCCCTGATATTCCTGATTCTCTCTAATTAAATATGATGTTAGCTGTAGGTCTTTTCTAAATATTTTGTTTTACCAAGTTGTAGAACTTATCTTCTATTTCTATTGTACTTTGCTGAGAGTTTTTTTTTTATCATAAATAGCCTTTGGATTTTTGTCCAATACTTTTTCTGTATCTATTAATATAATCATGTGATTTTTGTTCATTAGCCTATTACTATGACAGATTACATTCGTTGATTTTAAAATGTTGAACCAGCCTTGCATATTTGCAATAAACGTCCTTTGGTTGTAGTATATAATATTTTTATACACTGTTAAGTTTGATTTGCTAAAATTTTATTAAGGATTTTGCTTTTATGTTCATGAGCAATATTGATCTGTAGTTTCCTTTCCTTGTGATGACTTTGTCTGGTTTTGGTATTAGGGCAATGCTTGTTCTGTAAATTGAGTTAGAAAGTATTTTCTCTGCCTCTATCTTCCGGCAGAGATTGTAGAGAATCAGTGTAGTTTCTTCCTTAAATATTCAGTAGAGTTCATCAGTGAACTCATATGGAGCTAGTGCTTTCTGCTTTAGATTGTCTATTTAGGCTTACTTTGAAAAGACAAGTGTGTCTTGTCACTGATGTACCTAACATCTTTTAATGACTCCAAATTGCTCTAAGTCCCAAGCCCTTCAGATGGACAGTAACTTATATGACTTTGCCCTTCACTCCTCTACAGCCTTTGCCTCACATTTTCTTTCTAGACAACAACTACATAGATCTTTTTAAGTTCCATAAATGAAGTTTTAATTCTCAAAGATTTTACCCCTGGCTTTTCATCTGTCTACAGTACCCTTATCCTAAATTGCTTTACCAAGGTAATAAAAAATAGCACTGGCTTATCGTTCAGATCTCTGCTATATTTTCTTTGTGTGTCACTGCAACAGTACCTACCAAAATAGAATTAACTTTTTATTGCTGTTATTATTTGTTTACTGCTTATCTTCCCTAATAGACTATAAGTTTAATGAGGACTATCTGTCTTGTTCACTCTTGCACAACCTTACAATTGAAACAAATGACCATCACATTTTAGTCATGTAACAAATATTTATTGAGAGAATATTTTTCAGTTTTTATGAAGAAGGTACTTACAGTATCTTTCTCATATGGATGAGGAAACTGAGGCATAGAGAGAGCAGGAAAACTATTTAGTTGCATTACCAGTAAGTTAGATGGACAGGTTGGAAGTCATATCCATTATTCTGGCCCCCAAGTTATCAAAAACTGTCCTAAAACAAGACTCTTAGCTGGAGTTTCACATATACTCAGAACATAGTGGCCCTCAGGGGATCCTTGAAACCTTACATTTCCTTATAAATTATTTTAGATAGATGGACTTGTAGAAAACTGAGCATTCATAAATGTTAGCACTTTTTAAAATATTTTGATTCTTAAAATATTTTAAGAATCATTTTTATTGAGAATCATCTCAGAATGTCATCATTTGTTTTTCAACCTGTGTAGACAAGGCTTGTCAGTACTGTATTAGCACATAGAAAAATGAAATCTTTCTATAAAATATAATGATGG
The DNA here is from genome assembly GCA_004026885.1 of Lyroderma lyra. Classification (NCBI taxonomy): domain Eukaryota; kingdom Metazoa; phylum Chordata; class Mammalia; order Chiroptera; family Megadermatidae; genus Lyroderma; species Lyroderma lyra. The sequence goes on along the minus strand of PVJL010012601.1, from coordinate 2,108 downwards.
TTTTGACTCTTTGAGAAGAGTAGTACTACAATAATTTATTTTGTTTAAAACTTTAATCTCAAATGCTGCTTTAAGAGAGGGTGTGTTTTCCTCAGGCAAGTGTCAGTAGTGTTTCATATTTGCTGATGTTAACCAGCTATTGAAATCATTTAAGAAACTTTAAGAGGAGAATGGCTGAGGGTTTTTTAAAAATTTGTTTTCACTACTTCATAAATAAGTAAGGCTCGGTATTTGTTAGGACTGATATGTTGTATAGAGATAAGTCAAAGAGACCTGTGTGTGCTCAGCATTTAAATACATAAACATTTTAAGCAGTAATACAGAACATGAAGTAATTGCGTGATAATGTTTGGATCCTGGTCTTCTTGTATAAGCTCCAGCAGAAACTTAGCTAGAAGGGAAATGGTTTGCTGATCACAGTCTTTAGACCAACTTCAGGGGTAAATCCTTCAAGAATCAGGAAGTGCTTTGAGAGGAAATAAATTCTGGTTCTCTGAAAATGAACCAGAGACACTAAGAGTTGATATGACTTTGCTGATGGTTAAATTGCATCAAGAACCATTAGGGCCTTATATACATTAATATTTCCTGAAAAAGAAAAACATATATTGGGAGTAATTTGGTCTTTCAAGATGGAAATGTAAATTCCAATCATGAAAGTTCTGTTGTGTAACAAGAGTTTAGTGATTTCCTAGTTCTGGCAGGGCCTTACATGTGCTGAGAAAGTTCTTGAATTTGTTGCATTAGGGCAAAGTCATACTGACACATGCTGCATTAGCTCCTATACTAGGCAACCTTCTCTTTTTAAAATTCTGCAAGCTTGACCAAATAAATCCAACAGAGCTATGTGTGTGCCATCTCTTTCCACTATGTGTAACACACCTGAAATCCTGCAGAAGCCAAAGTTCAAAATGGGATCCCCTATACATCACTAGAGATATAATTTGAAGTTGTACCTGGTATATTCCTAAACTGGTTGCATTCTTCCCTGTGGTGTCCTGGGATTATTACAATGGGGGCAAAATGACTTGGAGTTCCATTTTAGGACTATATTTTTCCTTCGATCAAGAGACCTTGGCTAGAAAGAATTTCATATCCAGTACGGATAAAACTATTTATAACATAAGTAAACACATCTGTCTGTGCTTTCTAAGGGCTGAAATTCTGCAATTGGAGTTTCTAATCATCTACTTGTATCATGGTTTACAACTATGCATATCATAATTTACAACTCAGAATATTTAATGAATGAAGAATGATATTAGAAAGCCTATAATATGAGGCTTGGATGGTTTCACAAATTGTAATACTTTAGAGATTACCTAGAAGAATCAGATGTAGGGTGGATAGTGCCAGTATGGGCAGGCAGCAAAATGCTACTGAGAAGCAAGAACTAGATAGAACAGATACCTCAAAATAGTGAACAATCTATGTGTATGCATGACTGGTGAGATAAAAATCTTCCCAAAGTAGATTCCTGCCATAACATTATGAATAAAATTAATTAACTATTTAATTTGTCTAATGTTAAGGTAAGTGCTCAGTGGAAAACAAGAGGATTTTGAAGAAAAGCCAGGTAAATCAACACTTCTAAATAATCACTGAAAGAACACCGTAAATTGTCCAATTTTTTTCATCCATGTTTTTTAGGAAGAAGGAAATTAACTTTTAAAATTATTGCTATTGGTTCTCTAAAGGGAGTTGTTAGTCTTGAACTCTCCTTTCATTTATTATCCTTAATATCACAAGGATACAGGATGATGTTTGCCTGCAGAACAAGTTTAAGCAGAGGTATAACATGACAGTAAGAAGCCTATATTCTGATATAGCTCCATTAAGAAATTAGTAAAGTGGTTTCTCCTTTTATATATCTCTACAGGCTGTGTTGTTATGGGTTGCTGAATATGAAAGATCCTCTACAGGCTATGTTGTTATGCCTTGCTGAATATGAAAGATAAGTCAATCTTATAATTTATACAAGAAGAGAAAATATTTCTATCTGATTAATGCCTACAATTTTTGCAAGTGATATGAAATGTGTTTTCAGTCACTGAAATGTAATTCAGTTTTTAAAAACAATGAAAACTTAATTTAGATGTTTCATTCAC
>PVJL010012600.1:24901-36518 GCA_004026885.1 Lyroderma lyra | reverse complement strand
CTCCAAGGCAGACGCGTCATTTCCGTGAGGCCCGGTTGACTCTCGGACGTAGCTGGTGGGTCCCCCTATTTGCCCCTTGTTGTCTGGGTTGCCTAGACTCCCCCGCCCCCATGAGATCAGGCTAGAATGCGGCGGTTGTGAAGAGATGGTCCCGGGAGCACTTGCAGCAGTGGGGTGCGGCGGGGAGGCTTTGAATGTCAGGGCCTTCCTGGCCCAGTGCGCCCCTGACATCGCCATGTCACTTAAAACCTTTCGGCGTTACCCGCAGAGATACAGAATTGTGACGCCTTCTTTCCGCGTCCCTAGTAATGTCCCCCTGTTCGCACGCGTCCCCCCGTTCTGCGGCTACACACCAAATGGCTTAGTGGTCAGGGATGTGGACCTGGAGCCACACTTGTGGGTTTAATCCCAGCTCTGTCACTTCCAAGTCCTGTGACCTTGGCCACGTCACTGCTCCTCCCAGTGCCTCCGTTTCCCCATCTGTAAAACGGGGCTGACGACCTGCCCTGCCCCCGCCCAGCAGGAGTCACTGCTTCTCAGCAGGCGCCAGCTCGGACCCGCCTGCCCCGCCGGGGCGCTCCTGTGGGCGTGTCCCAGCGTGTCACTGTCTTCCCGAGAGGGCGGAGCCCCTTGGGGGCCATCACCGGGTGGTGCCGCCGTGCGGGTCGGGGAGACCTCCTACTAAGGCCGACAGCGTCCATGCGGGAATGCTGGGGAGCCACCCGGCCGTGGTTCTCTCCTCATCCGCCCCTCCGGCACCCCTCGTTCCTACCGTCACCGTATGTGTCACGGTGAGCTCCGAGGAGCAGGGCCACCTGTGCGGGGTCCAGAGGGCACTGCACAGCCGTGCGTGGCAGCCGTGCAGGAAGCGAAGTAACTTGCTGGGGGGCCCAGGGGCCCCCCGGGCTCCCACTGCAGCGGGCCTGAAGCTGTGCGCTTACCTGTGAGGGGACGTGCTCCCGGCTGCCAGGGACCCAGTCCCCCCGCGGCCCTTACTGGTGCTGCCTCCTGTCTTACTTTCTCCCTCCTGAAGTCATCATCATCTGGGGGCAGAGAACCCCTTAGGACGGACAGCCCCCTGACCGCCACGTGGAAAGTGGGGAGTTTGCAGTGGGCGACGCAGCGCCTTGCTTGTGCTCCTCACCGTCCCCGGAGGGGAGGTGGCACACTGGGTCTGGCTGTAAGTCCCAGCTCCACCACCCGTGCTGGGCAAGCCGCCGATCACCCTGAGCCTCAGTTTGCCCTTCCGTGCGGCGGGGCTGGTGAGGGCGCCTCACACAGCCGTGTGAGGAGGTCATCCAGGCACAGGGCTCAGGCCACCACCCAGTACACGGTGGCGGCTGTGACCACGACCCTGGTGGGGGCAGGGCTGAGGCTGTGGCCCCCCCGAGCACCCCGCGTCTTCCCACACAGGCTGGGGCTGCTGGTTTGCTTCTACGACGACCTGGAGATGCTGGACGCCGCCGTGGCCCAGGTGCTCCTTCACCAGATGATCAAGTGCAGCCGTCTGCGCGGCTTCCAGGCCGGGGTCCAGAAGGTGCGGGCGGGGTGCGTGCCTCGGTTTCCCCAGCCGGGCCTGGCCCTGGAGAGGAAACACGCCGGGGTCATGGGGGTCCGGGTCCAGCCACAGCAGGTCGTGTCTCAAATGCTGGGATGACCTTAACGTGGGAGGGGACAGCACGAAACAGCGTAGGGACGCGCTCGGCTAGGTCGCAGTTCCGTCGGAGGCGCGGAGGGTCCAAGTGCTGACGTCCGTCCTGGTCCCGGTGCGGCCCGGCGCCGGCGTTTCTACCAGGTGCCCGCGGGTCAGGGGCCACCCTTCGAGAAGCAGGGCTCAGGGCCAGCCCTTCCTGGTGCAGATGTGGCAGCTCAGGGCGGGCAGCTGCTGAACTGGGGGAACCGGACCCGCACCCCCGTCCCCCGTCTCAGTCTCCCTGCCCTCTGCTGCCCCCTCGTGGCCACCTCAGTCCTGCCTGGACCACGCGTGGGCTCACCTGGGAAGTGCATCTCGGAGTCTGGTTCAGACGTGAACCCTTCTTTTTCTTTCTTTCCTTTTTTTTTTTTTTTGGTGCTTCCCTGGCTGGGAATTGAACCAGGCCGTGCGTTTCTTTCTCTTTTTTGTACGGAGGTCATATTACAGGGGGAGTTTATCGCCTCCTGTACTGGAAGCAGTTGGGAAACACTTGGCTAGACGGGTGGCCAGGCATGTCACTATAAAGTAATGGTCACGGGCGTCACAGAAACACGATAAAGTGTGTAAGACACGACTTTAAGTGAAAGAGACACATTGCAGCTGTGCAAACTGTCCACTGTAGTTTATCAATCAAGTACTTACAGGCAACCCCGTGCACACGGCCCGTAGGTGCCTAAAATTCGTGCTACGCGAATTCGTGTTCTACGAGACAGAACTGATACCAAAAAGGGGGTTAGGTTCCAAAAATGAAAAGAAAACCATACTATTATATTTTTATAACGAAGAGAAGTGTCTTTATGAAAGGAATTTCCACCAAAATTATAACATACTAATATGTATCAGGCATCGCCTATTAAGCTCCGTGTTGTTCGGGGAGTTCTCTAATTCTCAAACTGTGTTAGAGCGAAACCGCATTCTAGGGTGCCGTGTTGCACGAGGGTCCCCCCGATTCTCGAGCCGTGTGAGAGCAGAACTGTGTTATGGAAGTGCCATGTTATTCGGGGTCACCTGTACTTGCAAAGGCACGAGAAGTCTTAGAAACGTACACGCTCAATTCCCAATCAAAGTTATTGTTATCACATAGGACTTTTCAGGGGCTTTTACTTCTTGTTACCGTTAGAATTACCTTTATATAGATTATATGTTGTCATGAAAAACCCTGGATATTTAATGAAAGTGAAACAGCCATCTCTACAGGTGTAGAGTTCAAGGTCGCCAAAGGAAAACAGATGCTCTGAGAGTGTGGGTGAGGGGGACACACTTTCTGCCATGCGTTAGGGTTGATTTAATAACAAATTAATATTTAAATGAAGCACAGAGGTAATTTGTGGCCTACTAGGGTCAAGGACGGAGGAGTGGTATTCTCAGTGGGGTAACTGGGTGTGGCTAGAGCCCCTCCCATTGGCTGGAGCCCCTCTCCCATTGGCTGGAGCCCCTCTCCCCCATTGGCTGGAGCCCCTCCCATTGGCTGGAGCCCCTCTCCCATTGGTTGGAGCCCCTCTCCCATTGTCTGGAGCCCCTCTCCCATTGTCTGGAGCCCCTCTCCCTTTGATGGGGTGGAGTGGGAGGGAGGGTATTGTGGAGTCCTTATACCCCAGGGTGCAGTGAGAGGGAACCAGCTCCTGCTTGCTCTCCAACCTCATTCCAGCTTTCTCTCCATCCAGCTCAAAGCCGACCTCCTAGACATTGCTACGGAGAACCAGACCCTCAACGAGACCCTGGGCTCTTTGTCAGATGCGATTGTGGGCTTGACCCACAGCCAGCTGGAGTCCCTCTCCCCCGAGGCTGTGCACGGCGCCATCACTACCCTCAACCAGGTCTCAGGCTGGGCCAGGAGCCAGGTCATCATCTTGTCTGCCAAATACCTGGCCCATGAGAAGGTCAGTCGGAGCTTTGAACTAAGGCTGGGAGACCCAAGGGCCAGTTACATGCACACAGCGGGGGCAGCCAGTCAGTAAGAACGTCATGCTCCTGGGTTCGAATCCTTGTTCTGCCGCTCACTAGTGCACGTTTCTGTCTTGGATAATTGGCTTGAACTTCTCTGTGCCCCAGCTCCCCTATTTGTAAGATGGTGAGATCTGCAAGATACCCCTAGGATTGTTGCGAGGGTGGGTTATGTAGTCAGTACACCGGGGGAGGTTAGAACCTTGAGTTATGACCTTGAGTGTGTGCTAACCTTGAGTTATGACCTTGAGTGTCAGCTCGCTGACAGACTCTCAGCTGAGTTGTTGAGCAGAGCGTGCAGTCTGTCCCAGGACTTGGTTTCTTGCTGTTGAGGCTGCTAACAGACCCCTCATCCTGGGGTCAGAGGCCAGGTACTTTCTTCTGGTCCGGGGCTGCTGGGAGAGAACTGTCCCCCCAGAAGGGCCTGTTTAGAGGGAGTTAAGCAAGCAGGCTGTGAAGCAGGATGCCCTGGGTTCCGTCCCAGCTCTGCCCCTTATGTGTCATCTTGACAACACAAGGAGCCCGTGTTTAGTTTATGCTCCAGCAGCTCCTGGGGTGGGGAATGGGCTCTTTTTTCTCCAGAGAGCTGAGCCCCAACATTTTGGATCTCCCTCTTTAGTTCCTACCCATAGTCACTTCCTGGGAGGCACACGGGCTCTTGATTCCCATGTGACGACAATAGCAAACGTCTCTACAGCACTTCCTGCCTGCCAGCTCCTGTCCTAAGGGAGCTGATCGCTCACTCTGCCCAACCACCCTGCGGGGCAGCCGTGTTACCTCCTTTACTGTCCAGGTTGCTGGTGTGAGGTGAAGAGCACAGGAGGGACTTGGCCAAGGCCTCCACCTACGAGGGACACAGCTGGGATGCAACCTAGGGCACCTGGTTTCACAGCCGCTTTGCGAGCTTGGTCTGTTGTGGCGCCAGGGCCATTGCCCAGCCATCCTCACGCCACCTCAAGGCCAAGGCTTGTCCCTCGTAGCCTTGCAGTGACTTCAGTTTGAAGGCTTGGCAGCCCTCCCCTGTTTGGGCTGGGGCCACCTGGGGCCACCTGGGGCCACCTGGACCTTTCTCCATGCGTCCGATTTTCGGAGCTGAGGGAGACTGTCTTGTGCCCTCCCAGCCCGGGACAAGGTGGCTTCCTTCTCTCCTCGGGGGCAGCTTTGCCTGCAGCAGGGCAGGGCAGCTTTCACTGAGAAGCCAAGAATCCGAAAGTTCTCGCTTCTTGGGGTCAGTCAGGGCCACCCCTTCTGCAGAGCAGGACCAGCGTGCCGCTCAGCTGGCTTTCTGCGGAGCCAGGGACGCTCCTGATGGCGTGAAGGGCCCCCTTGAGCCCAGAGGGGCAGGGAGAAACCCGCCTCATTCCTGACCTCGCCCCCCGGCACCGTTCCCGCGTAGGTGCTGTCCTTCTACAACGTCAGCCAGATGGGCGTGCTGCTGGCCGGGGTGGGCACCCAGGCCTTCTACAGCATGGACTGCAGGGACCTGGCGCAGGTCCTGAGAAGCGCCGTCTCCCTGCATGTGTCCGATTTGTCACCTGCCCAGAAGCAAGGTGTCCTCAGCAAGGTGAGAGGGAGGCGGCTGGTCCTTGGCCGCGTGGCTCCCAGAATGTGAGGTTCGGGGGCTTTGTGAGTGGCCGTGACTTTGGGCCTTCGACTCGGGGCGGGGGTCAGCTCAGCCTGCGCTCAGGGCTTGTTGGGGCCTGGGAAATGCTGCTCTCCCTCCCTAGTCCAGTCTGGAGACTGTTCTTAAATTAGATTTCTCCATATAATAGTATTTTTAAAGTTCTTCAAAGCTATACGAGAGCGTCCACGTTCCCAGCATGCTTCTGGAGGACAGACTTGGACTTGAATGTCACTTATGAACCAGTTACTCACTGAGCCTCGGTTTTCTTTATTTTCTTTCTTTTTAATGTTTTTTCCTTTTTATTGTTACGTTTATTGGAGTGACATTGATTAGTAAAAAGGACGTAGGTTCCAGGTGTGCAGTTCGACAGCGCATCGTCTGTGTGTCGTTACATGCTCGTCACCCAGAGTCCGTGCTCGTTCCATCACCAGACATCTGACTCCCCCTCCCTCCCCTCCCACCGCCCCCTGAACCCTCAAGCACTGAACTACTGGAGCGAAGTCACGTGGTTCTTGCTGTTTTCTGTCTGGCCCATTTCGCTTTGCATGATGGTCCCGAGGTCCATCCCTGTTGTCACAAATGGCCCTAGTTCAGCTTCTCTTAGCGCTGAGTGACAGTCCATTGTGTACATGCACCACAGCTGCTTTAGCCAGTCGTCTATCAGAGGACACTTGGGCTATTTCCATGATCGGCCACTGTGACCAATGCTGTGATGAACACTGGGGTGCATATGTCTTTGAGGACAAAGGTTTTCAAGTCTTTTGGGTAGATCCCCAGAAGGGGGATTGCTGGGTCATATGGTAGCTCCATTCCCAGTTTTCTGAGGACCCTCCACACGGCCTTCCACAGTGGTTGTACCAGTTTGCACTCCCAGCAGCAGGGTGTGAGGGTTCCTTCCCCCCACACCCTCCCCAGCACGTGTTACTCCTTGTCTCGACAACAGCCGTTCAGACAGGTGGGAGGTGGGATCTCACGGTGGTTTCGATGTGCCTTTCGCCGACAGCCGATGAGGACGAGCTTGTTTTCCATCTGTCTGTTGGCCACGTGTCCGTCTTCCTGGGAGAAGTGTCTGTTCAGGCCCTCTGCCCAGTTTTTAGTTGGGTTGTTTGTTGGGTTGTTTGTTCTTTTTATTGAGTTGTACAGGTTCTTTACATATTTTAGATATCAACCCCTTATCAGACGCCTCAGTTTTCTGACCTGTAAAGTGCAGATAACGATAGTCCCGTGTCACTGGGTCACTGAGCGGATCTGACGGGTTTTATTGCCCAGGAAGCACGTGGCCTGGTGCCGGGGCCTGACCCAATGGCCCGCGCCCCTGCTGCTAGGCTGTGTTTCCCCTCACCTTTGGCAGGTGATCGAAGCAGGAGATGCGGCCTCTGGCATCGTGGAGGTACAAGGGGCTTTCTTTAAGGAGGTGTCTCTCTTTGATTTACGGAGGGAACCCGGATTCAACGCCACAGTCCTGAAGGAAAAGGAGCTGCGGAGGAGTCAGGTGTGACCCCCGGGGGCTCGGACACCGGTTCCGAGGGGGGTATGGGGTCTCCTCACACCACCAAGCGATTCTCCGACACCAGCTGGGGGGGGGTCCGGCACCTCAACTCAGTTCTGACCCAGTCTACTGGGAGGTGGTGTCAGACCCCACAGGGTCAGGGCTCAGTGCTACAAGACTGTCCCCACTTCAGACACCAGTTGCAGTTCCAGGTTGTCCCCGTGCTCCTGATTGGCGGGCTGTAGGTCGTAGGTTCCCTCCTCGGGTTCGGTTCACTCGCTGGAGCGGCTCACAGAACCCAGGGACACAGGGGGCTCACGTGATTGCGGGCTCATCACCAAAGCACGTGGCTCGGGGACACGCACAGGGCAGGTGTGGGGAAGGGGCTCGGGGCCCCCATGCCCTCACTCGGTGCCGCTGTCCCACAGCCCCACCTGTCTCCCAGCCCGGAGGCCCTCAGAACCCCTGTCCTCTTGGGTTTTTGTGGGCGCTTCATATTGACACGATCAATTAAATCACTGGCCATTTGGTGACTGTTCACCTCCCAGCCTTCCCTCCCAGGATGTCGGGGGGGGGGGACCGAAAGCGCCAACCCTCTGATTGCCTGGTTGGCTCCTCTGGCCCGTCTGGTTAGTCCCCCGTTCCTCCCCTTTGCCCCCTGGGATGCGGTGTGTCCAGGACTGGCAGGTGGGCCTGGAAATGGGGCTGCAGAGGCCCCGCAGCTGGGCAGGAATCAGACCTCTGGCCTTGCTGCCCGGTGGCTTTGCTCCCCATTCGCCCCCCTGGAGCACAGGGGAGGGCAGGAGCTGGGGTGCGGGCACGGGCTCCGCCCTTCCTCGGCCAGTGGTCCGAATCCCAGCTCTGCCCCTTGGTGGTGCGGGGGGCCTCGGTCAGGAGCACAGCCTGGTGGGCCTCCGCGCTCCCACCCGGGCAGTGGGCGCGTGGCCTGCCTCCCCCACGTGCTCATCCGCGCGGGGGGCCCTTGTCGTCCCTCAGGCCCTGTTCCTGTACGAGCTTCTGTCGAGGACCCACAGGAGGCCCGAGGAGCTCCTGGGGTAGGAGAGTGGGGGCCGAATCCCCCGGGGGGCGCGGGTGGAGGGCCCGTCTGCAGCTCGTGTCCCATCCGCTCTGCCTCTCCGTCCTCCCGGGGTTCCCCACCCTCCCCTCCTCCCGGGCCCCCCGTTTTGTTTTCCAGTGCCGGGCAGCTGGTCAAAGGCGTGACGTGCGCCCACATCGATGCCATGAGCGCCGAGTCCTTCCTGGCCCATTTCCAGCATTTCGAGGCCGGCCTGGGGCTGCTTTCACCGGATCAGGTACCGTGCACGCCCTCTCCCGCCCCGGCCGCCGGCCCCACCACCTGTGGGGGCTGAAGAGGCACGACGTGGGGCCGAATCCACAGCCCGCGCTCCCCCAAACCGTTTATTCCGTTCTCCGATCTGCCCCTTAACGTACAGCTGGAAGGGACACCATTTTCCGTGTTCATAGTGAAGTTCCAGCTTCGCTAGATGAGAAGGTTCTGGAGCGCTGCTGTGCCACCCGGGTTCTAGACTTAATGATATGGTTTCGTGCACTTCCGAGTTTGTTGAGAGGCAGGTCTCACGTTCAGCGCTCTGCCCGCAGAGACCCAGGCACGTCTGGTACCCGGGGGAGGTGACGGCCTCGTGGGGCTTGGGTGGGTCTGGCCTCATGAGATCGTGCACATCGAACACGGGCAGTTCTTTGCGTATCCACCACCGCTCAATAAAACGTGCAGGCGCTGCCGTAGCAGGTCTGGGGCGATGCCCTGTGATGTACTTTCTAACCGGTCCCCCGTGAGAACCCCTGAACTGCATGACCAGCCCAGGCAAGGGCGGAAGTCAGTAACCCACCCAGGGGACGGAGGGCACACCTGCTTTAGGGAGACCCACGTGCTCGAGCGGGACGGGCTGCCCCGACCAAGCTCCTTACCCAGGTGCTCCCGGTTCTCGGACCCCCTCAAATACCAGTTTGTAAGACAGTTTGCCTCCCCTGTGTACAGCTTTGTGGGAAACATATTATATGAAAAACAAAACAAAACAAAAGCAGTAGAAAGAAAGTGAACATTCCCCTAGAGGGGTGGTTTTCAACAGGGGACCATTCGGCCATATCTGGAGAAACTGTTGGTTGTCACACCTGGGGAAGATGCTGGTGACACCTAGTGGCCGGAGGCCAGGGCTGCTGGTCATCATCCCACAATGCACAGCGACAGCCCCCTACTAACAAAGGGTTATCTGGCCCCACATGTGGGTGGTGCCCAGGCTGAGGTAACTGCAGGGCAGAGTTTGCTCTTGCCTTTGAGAGTTTTTTGGTGTCTATAGAACACTTTTGCAGGTGCCTTAAAAAATAAGTGAGCTCATACTATACACACTGTCTTGTTTAACTTTACATACAACACACGTGTATGTGAGGGCTGTCCGGAAAAACTCCAGCCATAAATGCCTCTATTTTCCACATTACATGGCTGGATACTTTCCGGACAGCCCTCGTAAGTATACGAGGTCGGACAGTTAATTTCCCGGCTTCATCCTTGAAAAAGTGCTACATACCTCATTGCTGAATATCACTGCGGGGACAGCACTGTATAAACAACTCGGTAAGGTACGGTGGCAAGTTTGAGCACTTAATGGTCAGATTTTGGGGACGATGACAGCTCTGATGGCCATTCCAGAAAAAGTTGCAAAAGCGCTTTAAAGGGTGGACTAGGCGCTGGCGTCGGTGCACGGCTTCCCAAGGGGAGGACTTCGAAGGTGACCGTAGTGACACTCAGCAGTGAGGTGTGGAGCACTTTTTCTAGGATGAGTCCTCAAAATCAATTGTCCGGCCTCATATAGATGAAATAGGGCATGGCACCCTTCCATGTTCATGTATATAATCTACCATGTGGAAACGAAATCACTGCATAGGGACATTGAGGCTCTCTCTCAGTTTCTTGCAGTTATGAACAAAACTGGTGAGCACTCTCGGACTTCTGCTTTTGCCTTCCATCTCGCCATTTGTAAACTGGGCACAGTCCTGGTACCCATGGCACGGGCCTTCTGTTCCATAAGTAAACATCTGCGAAGCACTTAGAACAGCGCCCGGAGCCCGCTTGCAGTCTGTGTTTGCTCTGGTTGTTAGTCACCGGAATGCCCACAGCCGCTTTCGTCTTCCAGGTTAATTGCTTGGCGTGGAAACACTGGGAAGTTTCCAGGTCCTCTATGCCGCCCTTCCTCTTGGCCACACTCCCGTAAGTGAACATCGGCCCCCGCTTGGTGGCTCAGCAAGAAGACAGGTGTGAATCGCCCAAGACGGAGTGATTCTGTCCCCCTGGGTTTTCGTGAGGAGAGCCGTCGACAGGCCCCCAAGAACCAGAATTCAAATTCTGAGCCCCACCTAGAGATTTGAGACGCATTTGCCTTTTCTTGTTATTTAAAAACCAGAGCCACAGCATCCTAGGTGTGAGTGAATGCCAGTGAAGCAGGTCCCTCCTGGGCTGGCCCCGCAGCTGTGCCCAAGCTCCAGGGCAATGGGGGCTGATGTCAGCAGTGGGGATTCCTCATGGTATGTGTGGGCGCTCAGGCCTGCGGGCTAGGGGCAGCCCTGCCTTTTACATGTGGTCTGGGCCCTGTTTCGCTCTTTTTCTATTTCCCTCTCCCTTGTCTTGCTGTTACTGTCTTCATTCATTAAAAAAACTTCTTATTGAGTGCTCACTAGTACTAGTTCTCAGAGATAACTGCACTTTCCTTTCATAAAAGCTTGCATGGTTGTGGGGCGGACAGGCTAGCATGAAGCCAATTATAATATCAAGTTGGTATTTTGTTCAAAGTGATAGAATCTTAACTTATGGTTGTAGCTGGTCCCCCGTGAGGCAGCAGATGCTCTGCAGACACTTGCTGAATGGATGAACAAATGAATGAAGAAATACGTAAATGACAGTGGTACAGGGAATGGAGGGGCGAGAGCAGAGTGGAGGAATAGTGAGGGCATAGCGAAGACATTTGGGGACAAATGGAGTCGGGGATGGCATGGAGGAGGAAGAACAGTGGATTTGGTTTGGGGACAGCCAAGGGGTGGGGGAGGCACGGGGGTCTAGCGCGGCCTTTTTCGACCTTTATTTCATCACTGCCCCATTCCCCGCCCTGACCCCCAAAGGAGAAACTTGTACTTGCTCCCAATTACATGAGGAGCTATGATTTTGGGGGGTGGGGATGAGCTTTGGTGAGTTACACACCTCTGTAGTAAGAGATGATGTTCACTGTACCCCCCAACTGACCCGGTTTCTCCCCTTTGGGGTGACATCGCTCCTGTTGAGAATATGCGGTTAAGAGCTCGGGGACAGTCCTGGACTGGGGACGATGGGGCTGGGAGTCGTGCCTCTTACCCTCTCCGCCGCCTCCTCCTCGCCTTCCTTTCTCGCTTTCTAGTTTGTTCTCTCTCCTGTTTGTCCCTCCCTTCCTTTCCTTTTTCTCCTCAGCCACTCCATCAGTCAGCTGGATGTTTAGGGAGACCCACTCTGTGACCAGTGGCATGATGGGAAGTGTGTGTGTGCTGAAAGGGGAGGAGCAGGATGGGAAGTGCGTTTCCCACAGATAGGAGAGGAGCATGATGGGAAGTGTGTTTCCCACAGGTAGGAGAGGAGCATGATGGGAAGTGTGTTTCCCCCAGATAGGAGAGGAGCATGATGGGAAGTGTGTTTCCCACCTGTAGAAGAGGAGCATGATGGGAAGTGTGTTTCCCACCCGTAGAGGAGGAGCATGATGGGAAGTGTGTTTCCCGCCTGCAGAAGAGCATGATGGGAAGTGCGTTTCCCGCCTGCAGAAGAGGAGCATGGTGGGAAGTGTGTTTCCCGCCTGTAGAAGAGGAGCATGAT
>PVJL010012600.1:0-24801 GCA_004026885.1 Lyroderma lyra | reverse complement strand
CCTGTGATAAGCTCTTGCAGCCCCTGACTGGGGAGCAGCCACTCCTCCCCTTGTCTCCCCATCTCTCTCCAGGGCTCGCTACCTGGCTTCCGTGCCGGCCTCCCAGTGCGCGCCCCTTCTGATCAGCCTGGGGAAGCGTCGGCTGGACTTGCTGGTGTTAGATTCGCACAAGAAGAATTCGGTCCTCAGGAAAGTGCAGCAGTGCCTGGTAAGGAGACTTCCCGGGTGACACTTCCTCCTCCAGGTGTCCGTGGCCATTCTGGGGAGCCTGCCAGGGGATCTGGCTGCGATCTCAAGCCCGCTGTGACGGCCAGAAGTCTGACCTGTGGGTCTCAGAGCTGGCTCTGAAGCCGCTGAGTTGGCACAGTCCTGGCTGCTGGTTCTGGAGAGTGCAGTTCGGGGGCCTGAGGGAGGGGAGGCCACCCTGGTGGCCCGGGAGGGGCACAGCACACAGAGCCTGGGTTCTAGACATGCCTGTGCTGATGACTGGTTATGTGGCTGTGGACAAGTCCCTTCCCTCCGCTGGGCCTCAGTTTCCCTCTCTGTAATATGGGTGCAGGAGCGCTTCCTTCATAGCATTACCGAGGGCATAAAGCAGGCAATGGAGTGTTTAATGCTGAGGCCCACAGGGCAGACTGAATATGAATCCTGGCCGTCCTGCTAGCTGGCAGCTTCTGTATCTTTAAAATGTGGGCCGAACCCTGTAAATGCTTAGAACAGTTCCTGGCACATAGTAAGTGCTCAATAAACAGCTCTTTTCGTCGTTTTGAGAGCTAGGACAGCTTCCAAGGGCTGTACGAACTTTGGGGTGCTGCTTGTATTATTGATGTGCCGTTATTATAATGGTTGTTGAACTCTGGGGTCTCCTTGGAGCACTAACAGTGACAGTGACGACAGCCCTCATTTACTAAGTGCTCACAATGTGCTAAGTTCTGTCCCATACCGCTGTCCTGGGGTCTCCCCGGGAGGTGACATCAGGTCTCCGAGGGGTAAGGTCAGGCCCCCTGCCGTCTCTGCCAGGCCATGGCGATTCAGGGCCCAGAATTTTTACGCGGTTTGGGCCCAGGAGGTGTTTTTAAGGGAGTCACCATCTTGAGCCCAGCGGGGTCTTCCGTTCAGCCCCCCTTGTCTGTTTCAGAACAACTCCATTGTCGACGAGCACACCGTGGACATCGTGGGGAGCCTGCTGTGCCACTTGCCAGCAGCTGTCCTTCTCCACGGCGTGTCCCCCAGGGCCTGGGCCACCGCCCTGCATGGCCTCAGAGCCTGCCCGGCCCTCAGCCCCGAGCAGAAGGCCGCGGTGCGACTCAGGCTCCTGGAGCAGCACGGGTGAGGCGTGGCGGGAGCTCGGCGCATGGAGGTGGGGTGCACTGGCTGGGGGGCGCCCGGCCCTGCCCTCAAAACAGTGTCTGGAGCTTAGGGCGAGGTCAGACGCTTCCATTTATTCTGGAAAGGCGACCTTTCTTCTCTGGGCCTCAGATTTCCTGTTATGGAGAGTGCCGCTCTGTGGGCCTCGCCGGGGCATCTTGGCCCTTTGGAGGGGGAAGAGGTTTGAAAAGATGGCACTTTACAAAGGCAAGCAGGTGGGAGTCCTGTCATTGTCACGAAACAGTCATGACCGTGACGATGCACACAATGCAGGCGCTGTCAGCTCTGAGTGAGTGAGGGCTCCCGGAACTTCCTTTCCCACGTAGAATCTTCTGGAGTGTGGTCAGATAGTTCAGGAGGGCATGGCCATCGGTCAGTGGTTAGACAACAAAGTGTTTTTGAGTAATTACTGTGTCCCAGGCCCTGCACTCTTTCAGAGTTTAAGCACGTGGCCGTGGCCATTGGGATCCCTTGGGTTGGGATTTTGTCTCTGTCATCTACTGTCTGTGGGACCTGGGACAAGCTCCTTAGTGTTTTTTGCACTTTATCTTCGCATCTGTAGAATGGGGACAGTAATAGTCCCTGTAGGGTTGTTATGATGATGAACGGAGTGAATGCATGCAAAGGTCTTAACGCCAGTGCCTGGCATAATGTGACAATGTTCTCACTAGGACCGGAGGCACATGGTTAATGACATAAGTGAGGTCCCTGTCCTCAGGGAACCTGCAGCCTCATGGGATAATAGTTTAAATCAAATCAGGTAAGGGAGAGCTTCTTGGCCAGGGGTGGTGTGCCATGGTCCTAAGAGGGTTTGTCACTGCTGATTGGACAGACCTCCTTTAAGAGGTATCACCAAACATGAGGCACTTCTCTATAGACATCTGTGGTCTCTATCATAACAACAGTGGAGTCTGTATTGCTGCTCTTAGTATCCTGCCAAGTTCAAAAGGGAAATTTTGTTTTGCTATAAAAAAAGACTGTTCTGGTCATTTCAAGGAAGGGATATATCATTACTGTTCTGTCGAGGAAGGTGGGGAGGAAGGAAATGCTGTGATGTCAATGACAGAAGTATAACATTTCAAGCTAAAAACATGGGAGTTTATTAAGTTCAGAAATTGAATGTGTTGGGCAACTGTGGGGGGGTCACTTTCAGGTGTGGCTGAGTCCAGGAGCCCAAATGATGTCATCAGGAATGTTCCTCCCATCTTGAGTGTGGCTTTAGTTTCTCCACTGGTGATGAGAATGGCTTCCAATATCCTCTTCAATGCTGGCGACACCAGAATAGAGGGGAGAGAGCGCTTCTCTAGCAGCTCCATCCAAATTCCTAGGGATGATTCTGATTGGTCAGCCTGCATCCTGTGCCCATTGTCTTGGCCAGGGATGTGGAGCCCTGTGATGGACAGCCTCTCCAGGGCTGAAGGTAGTGTGTTTCCGAGAGAAAAGGATGTTGGGGGCCAAGAACAACAGCACAGTGGTCAGTTTATTGAGTTTATTGCTTATTCTCTTCTCTCAGGCTCCCCCAGAACTGGACAGCTGAGACCACAAAGGACTTGGGACCCTTCCTAGAACTTTTCTCAGGAGACGAATTACGTCCTGTTGCCACAAAGGTACCTCCGTGTTCCATCATTATGAGGCCGAAGGAGTTTGAAGGGGAGAGGAAGTGTGGTCAGTTATACTCCATTGGGTTTGCTGCCAGTCTTGTGTTTTTTTCTGGAACCTTCCTGCCCCAAGGACTCAGCTCCACTGTTGCCAGCTGTACTCCAGGAGGCCCAGGGTTCAGGAAAGGGGAGGGAGGCCATAGCTAAGTGAACTCCAGGCCTTTCGCGTGGCCCTCTGAGCTGTTACTCACCCTCTGCTCTCTGTGTGCATCCCACCCATGTGCCAGTTCGAGGTCTTACACCCAGCAGTGCCACATGCACATGCATGGCCACGTGTGTGAGTGGCATAAGCTTGTGTTATCTCACATTTGCCGGGTTATTCTTTGAGGTTGAGGACCGTTTTCCAGGCTTCTTTGTGGAGACCAGGCTAGTTGGGCTGGGGATAGAATTTATATGCGAAGCTGCCTGGGAGACAGTGAGTGCCGTTCCAGGTGAGACTCCCCCCGAGTGTTTGATGTGCTTTCATGATTACTTGTGCCTCCTCTCTCTCCTTCTCTGCCCCACACAGTTCCCTGACATCCTTCAACAAGCGGCTTCCAAGACAGCTGGGCCCTGGCCCCCTACGGAATTCCTCTGGGCTGTCTTCGAATCCGTGCGGAACAGCAGTGATGGGAGCCCCAGCGCTGACCCCAGCCCTGGTAAGCGTTTCTGGGGTCCTGAGCCCGTGCCTTGGCAGAGGGGTTTGGACTGAGTCCCTGGCCATCCAGAGGCCTCCGTGTCCAGGGGACTGGATAAAACGTTTGCAAACAGTAGAGTGACAGAAATACAGGCCAAGATGCCACACCTTTGCCCAGAGATCTGGAAGCCCATCCTGCACTCCTGCCTGACCTAGCAGTTGAAGGGCAGACATGTGCAACAAGAATTTCAAAGCCATCGGCCTAACAGGCCACAGTGGCCGAGTGGCTCTGTGTCATGGTGCTCGGGCCAGGCTGGCTGGGTTGGAACCCTGGGTCTGGTGCTTGCTGGCTGTGTAACTGTGGGTGAGCTCTTCAACCTCTCTGTGCCTCAGTGTTCCTCTGTAAGATGAGGACAGTAAAGGTCCCTACCTGGTTAGGTTATTGTGAGGATTGTGGGTAACATGTTCACAGCAATGCCTGGCGTGTAGGAAATGCCCTGTACATGTTGGACGTTTTTGTGGTTGCTGTGACATACTCAGTGCAGGCCTGTACCAGGAGGAGACAAAGTGAACCCGACCTGATCACAGTTGTGATGATGGCAGCTGACAGAGTGCCTGCCTTTCCTCCTGCAGCAGGTGATTACTGAGCACCAACGACGTGACCAAAGCAGACACATGTCCCCACCTTCCCAGAGCTCCTTTCACTGGGGGGAGGGGACAGCCAGACACTAAATGACACACGCAAGTAAGAGACAGCATGTTATGTGGTGGTGAGTGACAAGAAGGAAGATGAAGCCAGGGAGGGGGTCACGGGGCGTGGGTGGGGACTGTCACTGCAAAAGGGCTTCCGTGATGAAGACCCCAGGGAGTGTGGGGGTGGGTGCTGCAAGTTAGAATCTTCCAGACAGAAGGAAGCGTGCCCAGAGGGGGAGGTGAATGGGAAATGAGAGGCCAGCGAGGCCCCAGGCCCGTCATCTAGGGCCCTGGCTTTTCCCCTGGGTTAGGGTTTCACGGGGACATGGAGCAGAGTGGTGTCCCGATCTGGTTTATGTTTGTCATGGGGGATCGTCTCGCCGCATGTCTGCTCTGTCCCTCACCTCTGTCCTGTGCGGTGGGCACTGT
Organism: Lyroderma lyra; assembly: GCA_004026885.1. Classification (NCBI taxonomy): domain Eukaryota; kingdom Metazoa; phylum Chordata; class Mammalia; order Chiroptera; family Megadermatidae; genus Lyroderma; species Lyroderma lyra. The sequence goes on along the minus strand of PVJL010012600.1, from coordinate 20,037 downwards.
GATTTCTCTTCTTTCTCTGGACAAAGGAAACTGAGGTTTATGGGGATGGTGAGCTTTGGCCAAAGTCACAGCGTCGGTGAGTGGCAGTTCTTGGATTTGTCCCCAAAGCTGGTGGCGTTCACTGCTGGCTCCTTCTGCCCTTGGCCCCGCAGCACTTTGGCTGTGTGACAGTGAGACTCCCTGCCCTGGGGGAGCCTGCCCTGTGGCCGTGCATGGCCAGGGCTGTCCTTAGCTGGCGCTGTGCTTGGAGTCACAGGTTGGACAGGTTGGCGGAGTTACCGCTGGGGTCCATTTATCCGTGAGAGGGGTTGGTGCATCCAGCAGGTACGTGCTGAACCCCTGCTGTGTGCCAGGCCCGGGAATTCAGCGGTGGTGGGACCTCATTCCTGCTGCACGCGTCAGCCGGCCTTGTCCCCGCATCTGGGACAGGAAGGCCACAGCCCCCTCTCTGACTTCTATGGGGGCAGATCATCCTTTCCCACTGTGAGGGGGGTCCTTTTCATAATTCTGGAGCTCTCACCTCTGAGTTGCAGCCTCGAACGCCAGGGGTGGCAGGTGGCATATGTCATAGAGGCTAACACATGCCCAGTGCTTCCTATAGGCCCGCCGCTGTCCCCACTTTCTCTGCGATGACACACTGAGTCCTCACAGAAATGCTATGAGGTCACGTCCTCCCCATTTCATAGACGAGGAGGCTGAGGTGCAGGGGGGTGAGCAGCCTTGGACTTGAGCCGAGGGCCAGCCGTGGTCACCTCTCCCGCTGCCCTGCGGGGACGTCGCAGTCCCCCTGTCACGCGGGAGCACTCCTACTGTGTGCACGTGACTGTACAAAGAGGTGGCACGTCCGTGATTCTGTCACCGGGCCATCAGACCGCTCCCGGGTCCCTGCCGTCAGCCCCCACGTGGCGCAGGCAGACCCCACGCATTCCCGTGAAGCACCGGGCAGACGTTTCCGGAATGCACCCACCTCCCCCGTCTCAGGTTGCCGCGGCGTGGTGGCCCCGTCTTCAGATGACATCCTCAGGCTGGCCGGAGCCAACGCCTGCTGGGCGCCCGAGGAGCTGCTGTGCATGGAGGACGACGTGTTTGTCCGGCGCGTGGAGCTTCTGGGGGCCATCGGGGGCCTCGGCCGGCCGCAGCTGCTGGCCCTGAAGGACAAGGCCATCCAGGTGAGCCCGGCTTGGGGGACGGCGCCCGGCAGGGACCTTCCCCTGCGTCACCTTGCTGCAATCCCACCGCACGGCATTTGGGGTCATGGTTGGGGGCGGTGCGTGCTGGTGCCTCCCAGACACTCAGCGAGGCCGGTTCTGGGGGTGTTCTGGAGCCTCTGAGCCTGATGGTGCCTGGGGAACCCCACCTGCTGCCCGCAGCCCGTTCCCAGCCGGCTGTGGGTGTGTCTGAAAACAGCGCAAAGGAGGGAAGCGCCATGGGGAAGGCGGCCGTCCCCCCGCGGGGCTCGTCGGGGCTGCGAGGACGCGTGGGCTGTGCTGTGAGCCGCGGGGGCTGGCAAGGCAGACGCCTGCGGGCCGTACCTGTGTTTCTTAGGCACAGAGCCCACGTCTGTCACCGAAAAGTCAGAGAGTGACCACGACGAAGTGGGTCGCCGTCATTTACCCAGAGGCAGTCACTGCTACTACCTGGGCGTTGTCTCCTGGGGCGTCCCAGGCCCCTGTGCGTGCGCGCGAAGTGGGCTGCACGCGTCTCACGTCTCACGTACGCGGCGAGAAGGACGCCACGCCCACCTCTTAGTCAGTGCCGTGCCCACACCCAGCGGCGCCGCCCGCGTCTGTGTCGTGTTTCATCGCGTGGCTGAGAGTTCCTCAGCCAACGAGTGACTTTTAGGTGGTGATGTTTCTTTGTTTAGTGCCTCAGGGTTCATATTTGTTCCTCTTTCTTTGGACACTTGTCTCATTATTGACATTAAAGTTCCCAGAGATGGAATTTCTGCATCAAAGAGTGTAAATATTTTAAAAGCTTTCATTCGATACAGCCGAGTTTTCCTCGAAGCAGCCCGTGCCAATGTGTGTTGTTGACGTCCAGCAGTGAGCGTACCCTTTACCCCAGATCTTTCTAGTACGTTCCGTGGTCGTGCTTTTATGGCCGGCCGGCCGTCAGCCAGCACGTGACCCTTTGGCTGTCGTGAACGCACGTTTCTTTAATTGTGACCGAGACTGAACTTCTTTCCGTCTGTGCGTTTCTTCTTTCGTGAATTTTCTGTCCATGTCTCTTATTTTTTTTAAAAACCAAAAGTAGCCGTTTTCTTCTTACTGATTTACAAAAGGAGTTTATATATTAGAGAGTCCACAAAGGTCAGTCCGATCTGGCCTTTATGTTTTTAATCCCCCCGCAGGTTTGGGACAAGCCTCCACACTGGAGAGAGCATCACGTCGTCTCCCTGGGCCGCATCGCTCTGGCCCTGAACGCCAGCGAGCTACAGCAGCTGGACCTCAGCTCCATTGACACAGTGGCCTCCCTGAGCCAGCAGACGGACTGGACCCCAGGACAGGTGGGGCGCCGGCGCCAGGTCCTTCAGATACTCCGCCGTCACCGTCGTTGCTGTCGGTTCTGCTGGCTGGCTTCTCTCCTGCTGACGGGTCACGTTTTCTCGTTCGCCGGCCCGGTCATCGTGGCTGGGCGACGGGCATTGGGAGGTCATCAGTCTTGGGAGAGTATTGGGCTGGGCCGTGCGTGCTGTTAGAGGACCTTCGAATCAGCGTGATCCCTGGGGGCTTCCTCTGGAGATGAATGAGGGCGAGTCTCGCGTGACCTGCCCTCGCTGGGTAGTTTGTCCCCGTTACTGAATCGTGGTTCTTCTAAGGGTGCTGCCTGGTCATGCTCCGTGGGGCTCAAGACTTCTCTGGCCAGTGTGACTGGGGCCTCTTTCCAGGTCCGCATGGCCGCTGGGAATGGTCCCGCCGACCGACTGTCCGAGGCCTCTTCCGACGTCCACAGGGCTCTGCACTCGGCTCCCTCGGGCGCTCTGTCCACTCCTTCCCCGCAGATTACAGGTGCCGGGACATCTCTGGACTTGGGTCTCTGTATCCCCAACCAGCGGGACGCCTGGGCTTGCTCTGCAGCCTGGGAACGGCCCCTGGGTGGTGCATGGGTGCCCCGTGTTTGCAGCGGCGGGGCCTTAGGTGCTCTGTGTCATCGTCATTCGCGGGCAGCCCTGCGCGGTCATTGTCAGTACGAAGCTCACACATGATCTAATTAGCAAGCCCACCAGAACAGTGCCCTCTGCTCGTTGCTGTTGGAACAAGTCCCGGTGTCGGCTCCGGTCATGTCATCGCCACTCCGGCACAGTCACGCTCAAGGGTAGAACACGTCGGTGGGCCAGGCCTGTCCGTCCCACTGCGTCCCCGCCACGAGGGACAGGTGTGTGGTATGTGGCCTCAAGGTCCCCAAAGCTGCCTACGTCTTAACCCCCAGAACTTTGAAAGGCTTCGCAGGTGTGATCAAGTGAAGGATCTCGAGATGGGGAGATGCCCTGGATGATCTGGGGGGCCCGATGTCACCCCAGGGCTCCTGTAATGGGGAGCCAGGAGGGCCGCAGAGACAGGCCATGCTGGGGCTGGGGCGGGAGGAGGGGCGGTGACTCACAGGGTGTGGGGGAGGGCAAGGGAGTGAATGCACCCCCAAACCTCCGGAGGGGGCATGCCTCGCTGACTTGGGACTTAGGACCTCTGGCCCCGAAAGAGGGTAAATTTGGCCTCTATCAAGTCACTGCATTGCTGGTAACTTGTCACAGCAGAAAAAGGAAGTAAATACAGGGGGGTTTCTCAAAGGAAAAGCTGGTGTCCTCAAACAAAGCGAGAAAGGGCAGGGAAGCCAGGGCATATCCCCTCCTGTCGTGAGCATTTGTGATCAGGGTGGCTGTGTCACCTAACTCTGAGTGGCCCTTCAAATGGAACACAGTGAGACTGGGCCCCCCACCCCAGCCCCGGTGCTGGGACCGTGGAGGTCCTGGCTGCGAGCGCCCAGTGACTTAATATGTGTAAAACACTTAGAACAACGTCTGGTTCGCTGCGTCCAATAACCATTGGTGGTTTTTGTTGTCATTGTCATCACCATCACGGTTGTCATCATCATCGTCATCACCATCGTCATCGTCAGCACCACACCTTCTCTTTCTGTGAGTGGAGTAGAGTCTGAGAAGGACCCAGTACTCTGGGGTTCCTGTGCTGGGACATTCTGGAGCCCTGGGGTTCAGTGACCCTGAAACTGCTTTTGACTGGTTTGAGAAGGGCCACACGACACTTTCGGTGTTAAAACCGTGCTACTTGGGCAGTCTGGGAGAGAAAAGAGAAACTCCCCCAACTGAGAAGCTGGGGTGTCTTGCCCTTTGTCCCACTTTGAATTGGCACGAGTGGCCGTGCGACTTGTGTGCTGAAGAGCCCCCCCTTCCGCCCCCAGCCGGACCCCTCAGTGCATGTTTCAAGGTTAATAGACTCGGCGCAGGTCCATTCCCAGGTAGTTCAGCCTGAGCACCAATGGAAGGAAAAAGCCTGTTCTAGAAGCCGGCGGATGAGCAGAGAGACTGACGTCCTACCGCCCTTCGTCAGTGGCCGATACCGCCTGGCGGGGTTAGCGGTCATTGTCTCGGGTACCCATCACGGTCACCGGGTCGCTCATCCAGGTGGACAGATTCCGGCTCACCACCGGGCCGGCGGGGCCCGCGTCTTCCAGGTTCCTGTGCGACGACACCTCGGGGCCGCGTCTTCAGGGTGATTCGGCTGGAATTGCATTTGCACAATTTCCATTTTCAATCGGGCGCGCTCGGTAGTTGGGGTGCACGGAGCGCCGTGAGCCACCGAGCGAAACTGGATTGGGAAGACTTAATAAAAACCAGGTCCAGGGCTTTCCTCCCCGCCCCAGACGTCTTCACTGGCCGGGACTTACAGCACGAGCTGTGTAACCCCGGCGTGGTTGCTTGACCTCTCTGTGCCTCAGTTTCCTCATCTCGGTGGGGCGGTGGTGAGGGGTGGGTGAGGTGGGGGATGCAGAGTGCGGGCCCGCAGGAGACGTTCCGTGAACCTAACGGTAGCTGCTGTTATCTTGGACGCACGTTCTGATCCCCTGTCATCGTCCCCGTCCGAGGACGCACGTGGCATTGCTGAACTTCCCCTGTAGAACCTGTACTCTCTGCCATCACCGGGGCAGCTTCCCGAGGACCCTGGCCCGTGTGGCCTGCGGAAGTGCCGGCCAGCTCCCTGCAGCCAGCCCAGCACGCGAGGGCGGGCGTCGGCCGTCGTTTCCAAGGGGGAGTGTGTCGCTGGTGGCCTCTGGCCATCACTTCCTCGCCGCCCGTGTGTCCATCTGTAAAGTCCTTGCTGACGCTCTGCCGTGTGTCCGGTGCCGTGCCAGGTGCTGGGGAGGTAACAGCGAAGTAGCTGGGTGTGGTGTGTGTCTGGGGGGTTCCAGCTTGGGGACACGGACACAGAAGGAAGCGATGAGCATTGTGCCCGTGGAATCGTGGGAGCAAGGCTACCTGAGATGAGGGAATCCAGGTGGTCTTCTCAGAAGAGGCAGCATTTAAGCAGACCTGAGAGGCGGGGGCAACAGCCAGGTGGACAGTGGGATCCCGTTGCAGCATTTCACAGCCTGTGCCAGCACGTTCTCAGGGCTGCAGTGATCCTCACTGTGCGACAGGGCTGGACCGGTGGTGAAGGACGCTGGGAAGGTCACTGTGCCCCTCACTCCCATTCAGGAGATACTTGTCCTTAGATGTCCCCTCCCCATCTTTGCCTTGTGAGCTCTTGGCCTCTTGGAATCTTTTGCACCTGCCCCCACGAGCACTGAAGGACCCAGACTTTATGGTACGGTTCGTCTCCAGCGGATTGAATTGACCGGGTGCCCCCCCCTCAGGTCCAGCATACATCGGGGTTCATTTAGTTACAAATGGCAGAAAACCCAACTCAGTGGCTTGAGCAAGAAAAGGAGTTTATTGACTTCCATAACGGAAAAGGTCAAGTGTGGAGTTCAGGTCTGGCTGGAGCCAGGGGCTTCCACGCGGTTGTCAGGTCTCTGTCTGCCACCGTGTATGGACCCTGCTTGCGCTCACGCTGGCCCGTCCAGAGGCACGCCCCTTCCACGCGCTGCGTTCTGGCAGACACGGGTGCTAGTCCTTCTGGGGTCCCGTGCAGCGGAGAGAAGGCTCTTCTCTCCTCATGCTTCCAGCCAGAGTCCTGGTAGGGTCGGACTGGGTCCCATGCCCAGTCCTGGTCACTGCAGCCTGGCTACGAGATGATGTGCCTGGTCAGGACTGGGCCCTGGCATTGCACCTGGGACTCAGAATGCCCCGTGGGAAAGTCATGAAGGACGAATGTCCACGGTGCTGGCATTTCAGGGACCCTACACATCAGTCCCCGTAAATGACAACAAAGCTTCTGGAAGAGATCAAAGCATTTGGTGGACGCTCTCTGGAACTGAAGAGGGAACGGGGGAACCTATTTCTCTCTAGGACCTTAGAGGAAACTTCATTCCGGCTGAGACCGTCAGGGAAGACTTCATGAAGGACGTGACATTGGACTTGAACCGCCCTCATGAAAGCCTGGTTGGATTTTAACAGCTGGGAGGTCCGGGAGGGCGTTTCAGGCTGAAGGACTGACCTGAGCAGGGGCACAGGCCGGAAGTGGGCAAGGTGTGGTCAGAAGGTTGCGGAAGCAGTGGTTCCGTCTCCGCAGAAGCAGCTGCTTAGGGGCTCGGCCTGGAGGCAGCGACTGCGATGGTTCAGAATGGGGGCGTTGTGCAGAGGCGTGAGGTGGGGGCTCAGGCAGGAGGCTGCTGCCATGGCCCAGTCACCCCCTCAGGCCTCACGATCTTGGCCATCCCTGGACAGTCCATCTGCTGCCCTTCCTCGCTTTTACAGCTTGAGTCCATCCTGCACGGATTCCTGGAGGATTCAGGCCATCGCATCCAGGATCTGAAGAGCTTCCACTTGGTGGGACTCGGTGCCACCCTCTGTGCCATGAGCGTCACTGAAATCTCACTCATAAAGATCTCGGAATTCAGGTACCCGAAGCGCTGGTGTGCAGAACAGCGGAGGCTCTCGGCTCTCTGCATGCTGACGCTTGGGCTAAAATAGGGCGTGGGGTTCGCTGGGCCCCTTCTTGATGCCGAGCCTGCCTCCCTGCCACACACCCTGTTTTTGGCTGGAGAGTCTTCCAGGCCACACTGTGTCCTTCCTTGCTCACTAGGGTGGCGGTGGCCAGAATCGGGACCCTGCTCTGCGATACCCATGTCTTGGCCGAGTTTAAGAGGAAAGCAGAAGTTGTGTTTGGGGATCCCAGCGGGTGGTCCGGCTCAGTCTTGCAGGAGCTCGGAACCATTGCAGGTGAGAGGCACCATGAGCCTGCCTTTTCTGTCCCTTCCCAACCTTAAATCTGGGGACCCCCTCCACCCCCCGCCCCCAAATCCTTAGCCATGTGTGGTGAGCGTCTATCGAATTACAGTGGGCCCTCGACCTCAGCTTGTGGCGCTGCAGAGGGTCGGGCCTGCAGAACGGTATTTTGAAAAGCTTTCTTGGGGCTTTTGTGCACACTCACGTGGTTTAAAATGCGACCCAGTTGGCTCCCAAACGGGTTTCTACACGATCTGAAAATGCACCGTCCGGGCGTCCATTTCCCTGTGGGAGACCAATCGGGGCTAATGCGACCCACTTTGTAGAATTTCTTTTCCTGAGCTGATTAAGACACTTGATTCCCAGTGCGATTTTCCAGGGCCTTCCGAAAGGACTGGCGTGCGCCCGGAACTCGCAGACCCGTACGCAGGTCGCGCGGCCCCGGCAGTAAGACGGGCGGAGCCGCGCTGGCTTGAGCTCAGCCCTTGTGACCACTTCTTCCCGCAGCCGGGTTAACGAAGGCAGAGCTCCGGGGGCTCCACGAGGACCTGATGCCGTATTTCCAGCCATCGGCAATCAAGTGCCTTCCTGATGAGACGTTCAAAGTAGGTCCTCGGTTCCTCAAGGACTCTGGGAGCTTGACCCCGTTTCGGATCCCATGGGGACAGAGATGGCAGGTGGATTCTGGGGGTTCGCAAGTAGGCTTCTGGTGACAGGGCGAGAGAGGGTATGCCAACACTGGATGTGCCACAAGATAATTTAGGGTCTTTTTAAAAAAGCTTTTTTCTTCAAATTTTAATTGCATTCATGTGTATGGTTGACATCCCTGCGTGACGTGTGATGTCCCATTGATGGCACGACAGGTTTAATATTCACTGATCCCAAACCCTTGGGAATAGCTACGTTTCAGAATTCAGAATTTCCTAGGTTTTAGAAAGATCACTCTGGGACTCTACAGTGTGTAGCTTGACACCTCTAACAGTGTCTGGAGGGGGGCACCTCAGAAGCAAACACATTCGTATTTCTGTGAAGAAATTAGTGACAGGTCACACTGATGGAAGCAAAGACTGCACACGGCCTTGCATCCATTCAGGTCAGATGTTGCTGGGAAATAAGTTTGTCTTAATCTTTAGAAAAAACTTCCCATTTTCAGACTTTTGTTCAGAATTGCAGATGAGGGGTTGTGCACCTGGATAACGTGTCCTTTTAAAAGACATTTCAGTAAAAACATTTGCATTGGTTTAAAGAAAAGTATTAAGAAAGCCACACCAGGACAGGTGACACATGGCTGTGGAACAACACTGAGACGGTGGAATCGGTTCAATAGCAGTTAAGGAGGCGGGTATCCAATGGGAGGTCCTCACTTTTTGACCCTGTTTGGTGGGGACAGTCTGCTCTGATGGGGGGATGACCCTGGTGTTCTTACTTGCTGGGTAAGTTGGGAACACACTGTGTCCACCACAGCGGGTTAAGACACGCAAATGAAGCCACATCATTGATTCATTTTGGAACAGCTGACCCAGAACCACTTCAGCACCCTGGACAGTTCCCGGCCCACAGCAGGTGCCCTTCCTATTGGGGTGGGGGGATCAAGCAATAGTCCTGGAGGCCATTGAACTGCCTGTTTGGGGAGGAGGGGGGCTTGCATGGCCCTGGATGCCAGCACGTCGCTAACCTCTTTCTCCTGGTCTCACTTGGAGTGTTTTTTGGGGGCTGCTTCCTTGCTCAGGTATTGATTCCTGAAATTCTGATTGAAAACCTACATCATGGTAGGCTGCAGGCGAGGTGCACCTGGGCGTGCACTGGGGTCGGGGTAGAGCAGTGGAGGATGGTGGGCTGGGTCAGGATGGCCCTGGAGAGCCCTGTCTACATGGGTGGGGGTGGGGGGCTGCTTCTCTCTGGCACATTCATGCAGGGTGACAGTGTGGGCCCAGGATTGCTGGATCTTACTTTTTTTTTTTTTCCTCTGAAGAGTTCAGAAATCTCCATTTTCACTGTGAAATCTCCTGATAATTAAATGTTGGCAACCACTCTGAATTTGTTTTTTAAAACAGCGCAGCAGGCCTAGAGACTCAATCTGGCCTGTGGGTGGTGAGTCAGCAACATCGGAAGAGCAGGAGATCATCTCATTTGTATAATGCAGACTCTTAATGGTAGATGCACGCAGTAAACCAGGAGAGCACCTCTGCGTGTGTGTGTGTGATGAGAGGAAGCAGGTGACGCTGAGTCTCACAGGACAGGTGGGGAGGCGGGAGCAGTGTTCCAGGCAGAAGGAAGTTCCTGGCAGAGGGCTGCAGACACAGGGGGGTCCTTCTGAAGCGGAGCGTGCTGGGGGGAGGGGAGGTGGCTGCACCGGTGGGGGTGGTGGCGGGGCAGGACCCAGAGCTTGAAGGGCCTCATGGCCACATTCTGGAGCTAGAGCTGCATCCTGGAGGTGGGGGTAGGGGAGGTCCTGAGCAGCAGGGTGATTCGGGGCAGAAGGAAGAAGGTGACAGATGAGGAAGGAGGGAGCACGACCCCCTTTCTCAGAATCAAGCAGGATGACGTGGGAGGCCCCTCCACACAGGCAGAATCCTGCTGTCCTGTGTTGTTCCAGACCCACTGGGACTAGTCACCACGTCCTTTGAGCTGGAAGTGACTTCAGAAAACATCTCGGTCAGGGTCCTCGGATGGGTGCGGCAGAATGTCCCACTTCCGGTGGCGATGGCAGGCTTCACAGATCCTGCACCCTTGCTCCTCTGCAGCCCCCGCAGGGGTGTCCAGGCAATGAGTTCTCTGTGCCATCCCACATCCAGCGCAGAAGCCCAGAGAGGCTGTCTGACTTGCCCAAGGTCACACAGCTAGCGTGTGGCCGAGCTGGGATGCAGACACAGGGGCTTGACCACTAGGCCTGTGTTTTCTCTGCCTCCACCTCAGTGGGGGACTGGAAGCTCTGGGGAGGGACCGTGCACGGCATTCAGTAACATTAAATCACAGGGAGAAAATCGTCACTCCCTGCCTTTTCTTAAGTCCTGGGTTCAACGATGTCCCAGAACTCTGGCTAGAATTTTATAATGCTCTTTGTATTTCTTTTGGCTTATTCTTAATGATTGGTGATGGCAAGTCATTCCGGTTTTCCTTTTTTTTTTTTTTTTTTTGAGATTTTCATATAAAAACTACATTGATATTTTGGTAGCGAAAGAGCGGTCTGATTTTAAGGAAAAACCCCTAAGAGGAGAGCACAGACAGTGCATGGGTTTGGCAAAGTGTGTGTGGGGCCCTGGCCGGATTGGCCTAGGTTTAGGGAGTCCGCGGAGGGCCCCCCTGAAGGCGCCGCCCCCTTTCCTCACCGCAGGAGCTGTCCCCCGAGCAGATCGCCGCCTTGGGCCCCGGTAACGCCGCGGCCGTGACCCCGGCCCAGCGCCGGCAGCTCAGCGTGTTGCAGCTGCAGAGCCTCCAGCGGGCGCTAGATGGCGCCAAGACTCGCTCCTGGCTGGATGCGCCCCCGAGCGCCAGCCCCGCCCGGACCACCTCCTCCCGCTCTCCGCCAGGTGAGGAGGACCGCCCCTACCCCGCCCCCCACTCCTAGCTGGCCCCGCCCTGCTCCTAGGGGCCCCGCCCCTAGCCGGCTCCCCCTACCTTCGCCCCGCCCCTAGCCGGCCCCTGGCCTGCCCCCTGGCCAGACCCGCCTCTGGCCCCCGCCCCCACCCTCACCCCTCTCCTGGGCCCCGCCCCCGCCCCACCCCTGGCCCCCATCCCTGTCCCTGTGTCCTCGGGGTGGGGCACTCTGACAGTGATTGCAGATTCTGCCTTCAGAGAAAAACCCAAGTTTTTACCAAATGTGGCAAATGACTCAACTCGGTTGCCCTTGAAAGTCACTAGGGGAGCAGTTTTGGGGACCCCAACCCAGCATTCTGTGAACCTGAGTCTCTCAGGACTGCATTCATTTCAGGGGTCCCTTTGCCGCCCCTCTCCTCACTCTGCAGTATTAACTGATAAACCCAGCTCCCGCGCAGGGCGCCGCTGCGAGGTCCCGGGCCTGCGGGAGGGGCTGCCAACATCCCAGGCCGGCCCTCTCCGCGGGTACCCACGACCAGGGAAGGAAAGGGGCGCGGGGGTGGGGGGGAAGATGGCTGGGGGCTTCTGAGAGAGAGGGGTGCAGGGGCGTGGCATTCCTCCCCATTTCTCCTCCCCCGTCTCCCTCCTCTCCTCCTCCCCTGCATGGCTCCTGTCCTCTGTGGACACTGTCCTTGGATTAAGATGTGGGAGAGACAGTTGAGAGCAAGCCAGATGTGTCCCCCATCCTCACTGAGCCTGGGGGGGGAGGGAGGCAGAGGGACCCGGGCACCTATGGGGTGGAATGACAGGTGCTGTGACGAGGAAACACACCTGAGAGGCGCCGACCTGGGCGTGAGGGGAGCAGGGGGTGGCCTGGAAACCTTGGCAGACAGTGACATCTGCAGCAGCGAGTGACCTTGTAGCCTTTGCATCTGGTCAAGTTGTCCGCATGGTAAACCCTGGCAGTGGGGTGGCTGGGTCCCAGTGTGCGCGCACGAGGATCGTGCTGGTCCCCGGCGCTGAACCAGCAGCGTCAGGGAGTGGTGGGGCCCTTTAACAAGGTGTCCGGGCAGGTTCTCAGCCAGGTGCGGTCCTAGGCGCTCTTCTGTGCTCACCCCCGGCCAGAGCGGGCAGACAGTGGGTGAACCCTCCCTGTGGGCCAGGCCTCTTGGGTCCTAAGCTGCTTCCTTGTCCGAGTCACCTGCTTGGGAGGCTTAAAATGCCGACTCCTGGGCCCGGTCCTGGCGATTCCTTTGGCAAAGCCGGCTCTGGGCCGATCCAATCTCACTTAACTCTCGGCACGGGGTTGTCATTCCCAGTTAAGAGACAGCAAGGTGAGGTTTGGGGCGGTCAGGTGCTTCCAGAAGGAGACCCAGGGAGGTGGGTTGGGTGTGGCCGCACGCCGCAGGCTGCCCAGACCCCCGTGAACAGTATTGTGTTTCTTTTTAGGGGCCTCGGTGTCCGGGGGTCTTCGGCTTGGCTGCCCTCTGCTACTTCTGCTGCCCAAGCTCGTGCGGTGAGCGGCGTGCATGCGTCGGTGCCCAGGCAGCTGCCCAGGGGCCTCCACCCCTCAGAGCCTCCCCTTGGGCTGGGGGACCAGGGGGCCCTAAAATGGAATAAAAGGCACAGAGAGGAAGAGTAATTATTGGACCGGGTCTCGTGCGTCGGGGAGCTGGAGCGCGTCCTCAGTGGGGAGACGCCCTCTGTCCCCCGGCGGCCGCCCTTGGCCTCCGGCTTGGAGCAGAAGCTGTTCGGAGGGGAGGTCGGATGACCTTACGCAGAGTGACCGCCCTTTCTCCAGCGACAGAGGCCAGATGGCTGGGTGCAGGCCCCACTGGATCGTAGACAGTTGGCAGAGCGGAAATAAACGAACCCGTCCGCAGAGGCCGACCCCCCTGCCTGGTTGCTGGGACTGATGGATGCTTTGGGGCGGGCATCGCATTGCTCGGAAATTAAACCATTCACCATGGCTCAGCGTTAAATCGATGTTTGGGTACCTTCTCCGGGGTCCACTGCGGGGTGGCTGTGGGGCTATCAGTTCAGCTGTCCAGACGCCCCTTTATTCGGGTGGAGGTGGTGGCCATTCCCATGTAGGTGGTTCTGGGCTTTGGGGAAAATGTGTCACGTGTGTGGTCACCCGCGTGATTATGGCACGACAGAGCAGACAGCCCTCTGGGCCAGCCCTTTTGGAGGCTGGGAACCAGCAGGACACTCGGCGCTCGGCTGAGGGAGGGTGGGGACAGCAGGGGTGCGTTGCCACCTCCCAGGCGTGACACCTCAGAGAGCCATCAGAGGCGTGTCTCATGGCATCCATTCCTCATGGCGTCCATACCCAGGCGTCCTGGGAACTTCCGCCCTGCCACCAGCACACCTGCATTCTCTTTCTGGGCACACGTCCACCGGGGACATCTCCTTGTGGGGACTGGCACACTTTCCAAGGTCACCTGCGGGGATGACAGGACACCCAGCCCGGCGTGGGGCAGGTGGGGCCCACAGGTGTCATTTCGGCTCTGTGTTGGTTTCCATTCGTGGGCGGGAGGTGGCACTCATGGCGCCTCCGAAGCTCGGATCGTGAACTTGGGTCATAGACTGCACCAGCCCCGCAGAGCTGGGCCCGTTGGACGGGCACGCTGGATGGGGATGTGTCGCAGGCCCTGAGCACGCAGGCCTTGGGTCACGCTCCGTACTCCCTCCCTCCCGGCCTCAGCTCACCCTGGACGGCAGAAACCAGGCATCCTTGCTGCCGAGCACATGCCCTTTTGGGTCTCGCGTCTCCGTCGTGTCCTTCGTTTTTGGGTCGTCCCTCTCACCTGGGATAACACTCACGGCTCCTGCTTGGAAGGGCCAACTGCACGGGGCACGGTGCTGAGGGCTCGTCACGACCCTGCCAGGTCCCCAGACGAGGGGACTGTGCCTGAGGGGCACGGGAGCTCTCGTCGAGGCCTCTCAGGTCATAGGCGTGGGCCCTGGCGTTTCGCCCTGCGCAGCGCAGCCTCCTGGGTGGGTGTCCTTTAACTTCTCTAATGAGTTAGATCAGAGCTCGGCGGTTCCGTGCGCCCCTCTCCTGGCGGGAGGCCAGCTTGCCTCCCAGCTCCCTTAATTGGTGATGGCCTCAGGCCGCAAGACAAATCTAGCTCATGCCCTGCAGGCCCCCCTCGGGGCCCCCGGCCGAGATGCGCGGTCCCTTGCACGCAGGAAAGCAGCAGGTCACCCTGCTGCCCTTCACCTGCCAGGTCACCCCTGCGGTTGGGGCCCCAGCCGCCACCTTCTACAGGTCCCCGCCCGCGCCCCTCCCCCCACAGAGGCAGAGAGCCCGGTGCTGGCCTGCAGGTGGGGGGTGGGGGAGCTGACCGTGGTCCTGATTGGCCACCCCGAGGGCCATCCCGGGCGTCTTTGTTTTTCTGGTCGAATGTATTGGGGTGACATGGGTTAGTAAAAGCGGGTCGTGTTTGTCTGTCATCAGTCGATGGACACTTGGGTTGCTCCCACCTCTGACCACTTTGAATGAGGTTCCGACTTACTGCTTTTTAAGGCTCATTCTGGCTGTTGTGTTGACAATCGCCATGAAAGGGACCCCCCTGAGGCAGCGGGGGGGTGGGGGGGAAGTCCTTGCAAGGACCCGGGTGTGAGCTCCGGGCGGCTAAGGCAGGAATGGCCGCGTTCTGTTGCATTTTTACCTAACATGTCCCTGAAGCTTTCCCTTTCCTTTTTTAACCATCACTATGATGACTTCACTGCCCTTTGCTGGCTTCCTGGGTCACACGATGAAGGCCTGGGTGTGAATACCTGCACCTCCCGTCCCGGCTGTGCAGCTGTGACGGATGCAGCGACGCCGTGATTTTAATTGTCGGTTACACCCTACAAAACAAGGAAGGAAAGAAAACAGAGTGGCCGCCCAGTCCATGCAGGGGACCGGGGCTCCTGTGTGGAGCATGGCGGGTGTTCTCTGCTGACAGCTTCTTGATGGTCACCAAGGCCTCTCATAAAGCTCCAGACCATAGCGATGTCTCTGAGCTCTCGTCGTCGCCCCCAGAGCCCGGTGGGGCTGTGGCGCCTGGTCTGTCCTCAGTCACTGTGCCCGAGCCATCACATCCTGGACTGTGTCCTCTCCTTCCTTCGCCGGGGACTTTGTGGGTGTTCTGCCCTTCATGGAGAAAATCTTCTCCTCTGCTTTGGGCACTGGGGAGATTACTTATCTTTGATGCCTGCTGTGGACTGAATGTCTGTGTCCCCACCTCCCCCAATTCTCATGTAAAAGCTGTACCCTGCAAGAGAGGGTCAGCAGGCCGGGCATTCGGGAGGTGGTCGGAATTAGATGGAGTCACGAATGGGATTAGTGCCCTCATGAGCGTCCCCACAGAGCTGCCTTCCTCTCCCTGCTCTCGGCCACACAGGGACACAACAAGAAGTTGGCCGTCTGGGATATTTTTCTTTGGGACATGTTCTCAGCACCCAATGATATATGTATCCAGTGATTTCTTTAATGTTTGTATGTGCCAATTAGGTCCTAAGTTGCATGTGGCCAGGGGCTGTCTTACTGCCTCCCCTGCATTTCCAGGGCCCCCCACCCCCATGCCTGGCATGTAAACAGCCACTCACTAAACATTTGTTGAATCAATGAATGAATGAATGTATGAATGACTATGTATAGGATTGCTGATGATTCTAGCTTTGGGGATCCTTTTTTTTTAATTTTTTTTTAATTTAATTTCTTAAAAAGCAATCTGTTTAAAGTTATACTTTCACCTAGAAGATGTGAGTTTCAAGCAAAAATCTGAAAGCGGTGGCATGTGACATGTAGTGAATGCATGTCCACACAGCCCAGGGTCCCTGAGCTGTGAGATGGCATCGCCTCTGAGTTTGTGACAGTGAACTTGACCAGAAGGACTGATGCTGAGTGCGCTGCCAGCCCCAAGCAGTCACTGAGTTGTGAGTGCTGGTGTCAATCTTAAAAGCGTACGCTATTCTTAGATGCTTATTTTTACAGTGGGTTTTATCCTGGAGTTGCTAAAATGGGCCTGCGCCATATGTCTCTCTGAGCACGGACCGCAAGAGACGCCATGCTGGCGGAGACCCTGGGAAAGCACTCGCGTGACGTTACAGGCCGAGCCCTGGGGTTGGTCTTGCTGGGAGCAGCACACCGATAAGTTCAGTCAAGCACACAGGTGAAAATCTGTTACTCTCTCTGGTCAAGGTCAGTTGAGAGTCACCGTGAAAGGTACAGGGAGCACTAGGAAACCCGGGAGGCTGCAAGGGTAGAAATGGTTGAAAGGATGTTGGGTCAAAAAGAGGCAGCCAGGGTGACCAAGGTGCCCTGATCGAGTAATGCTACCAGATGGGCTCGAAAGGCATATTTGAGCAATTGGGGAGGGACCCAGGGGCAGCCAGCCCTTGACGTGCTAGTAAAAGAGGAAACCCCAGGGATGCAGCCCTTTCACCATCGTTAAAATCGTCGAGTCTACGAAGGCACGCTGATTTGCCCAATGCTGAATTGCAGGGCAGCCAGGAAGGAATCTCCAGTAAGAGATACTTTTCCTTGTTTTCCTAGCAAGTATCAATGTTCACCTTGTGGTTCTAGAAATGACGGGGTCGGTGTTCCCAAGCACTCTGACCCTGGGGGAGGGGCCCGCTTGGACCCGAAATGTGACGTCCGTTACCCTCAGCAGACACCGGATTTTCAGGAATTGAAAGATCCGTGTAACAGTAGTCTTGCTCATAATAAACTTGGGGAAAATTTTCATTCCTTGTTTCCCTGATGGTAAGTAAATGTATTCACTCATCAGACCAACCGAACACCCGTAATGATCTTCTTCTCAGAGGGGGAGTCATGATAGCACACGGCAAGAAACTGAAGGAGCCCCGAGGGTGTTCGGTGGGAATTAAGTCCCTCTCCTCGTGGTGACCACAGCACCCGTGCCGTGCCGGTCTGTGCAGGCCCGCACACAAACGCGTTCCATTTTTTTATTCGCACAACGGGAGCACGCGGTTCCCTTAAAAAAAAAAAAAAGGAGGCGAAATTCACACACAGGCGTCAGGGACCTGGAAGTATACAATGTAGCCATGCAGTACGTCCTGTCGCTGCGCAACCCCGCCTCCGCCCGGAGCCACAACAAGGCCTCCCTTTTGCTCTTCCTTATTTTCTCTGCACTTCACGATACATCCCAGAGGTCGTTCCATGTGGGAAACGGAGATTTAGCTCTTCTTTCCTCGGCGGGTCGCCCTTGTGTCAGACCCGGGGAGGAGCTGCTCAGACCCTCCTGCGACGAAGGGAGGAACGGGGCGCTGACAGCCCCGTTCCACTCTTCTGGGGCAGCCCCCAGGCGTGTCTGAGCCAGATGCTGGGGGTACCGGGGCCTCCCTCCCCAGCAGGCCGTCTTCGCTCCCCCCTTAGCTCTGCGCTGCGCTCTGACGGCGCCCCCCGCCGCCGCCAACCCCAGTTAGTGTCCTCCTCTGTCACAGCCCTCACTCCCGACTATACCTTTTGTCTCGGCATCTGCTGCTCAGGGAGCCCACCCAGCACGGGCCCACCCACCGCGTCTCCGGTCTCCAGTCTTCCAACGACCCATAGCCCCGAACTCGCTTCCAGTCTCCCGCTATCACGGGTGATGCCGAACGTGCGGCCCCACACGCGTCCTTATGCGCATGCGCGAGGCTAGCGGCCGCTTAAACTCCCGGAGGTCACGTTGCGGGTCCGTTTCAATGTTGCATTTAAACTCCGGGTACACACTGTGTGACCCCCGTCGCTCCCCGCGGCTGGCCCAGTGTGCAGTCCGATCGGGAAGGGAGCAGAGAAGCTCCTCGCACCCTGCTCACCAGAAGGTGTGTGATCACGTGGCAAGATGGTCCCAGGTGCACAGGTGAGAAGTGCTATGTCATCGGCGCTTTGATTTGCGGTTATTTTTACGACGAGTGAGGGTGGCTTATTTTCAACGGCTTACAAATGATGGCAAGCAAAAGGAAACATTATTTCATATCGAAACAAGCCAGTATGTGAACAACTTGTGCTGGAATTTTAAAGATAAAATGTAACAGTTTTAATGAAATCCCCGGTGTGTGGAGGGTTTCTTTGTGCAAAATTCCCAGACACCTTTGGGTCCAAGTTCGGGAGGGCAGCTGTGCACCTGAGTAAGGAGTTTTCTGAGTCCTGAATTAGGTTGACATTTAGCCTGATGTAATTTAAAATGTATAATGAGTGAAAACAGTTTTTCGGTGCATTGTCACGAGTTGATGAGTAGAATGTTTTAAGTCCTACCATTGTTAAAAATCCGTCACCTCAGCAAGTTAAAGGGTTAGGCCAGAAGTAATTACGTGTCCTACTTTCCCGAGTGAGTCTTGGGGAACAGGTGACAGGAAAGGACCAGAGGGAGTTTGTCCTGTACAAGGACAGGAGCAAGGTGGGGCATGTGGAGAAGGGACCCAGGATTCTGAGATCTGGTGACCCACCGAGCCCGGGAGAGTTACGGTTCTGTCTCCATTCGGTCGGGATGATATTCTGAGACGCAGTTTCCTTTCCTGGCTCCCCCAGGAGCAGGGGCCTCGGTGAGGTGATCGGTCAGATCGCGGGCTCAGCTGCTGTGACAAAGAAGCCCTGGGTGGCAGTGCCTCCAACACAGGGTTCCAGCTTATTTCTTATCCGAGCTCCAGTCCAGGCCGGGGCGGCAGCTCGGTTCTGTGGACTCACCCAGAGCCGTGGGCTCCTGCCGTATTGCTTTGCCGTCCCCTGGGCTTTGGCCTGTACTCACGGGATCGAGGGGACTCACCAGCACCCCACCTGTGTTCCAGCTCAGTGCAGGGTGACAGGAAGTTGAGGGCCAGCAGTGTCCTCTGAAGGATGGTGGTGGAGACGCGGCCGTGTCCCTTGCACTCGCGTTTCCTTGCTGAGAATTTCGTCCCGTGGCCACAGCTGGTGGCCGAGCAGCGCGATTCCCGTCGGGTGGCCACGTGCCCCGGGAAAGCCCTCGGGGTGTGAAGCAAGAAGGTCCTCACCACACGGGTTCGGAGCCCAGCGGGGTCACGGTCCAGGGAGGGCTATCGTTCTGCGTCTGTCGTCCTGCCCTGTCCCTTCCGAGCGTCCTGAACTGGTGCCCGGAATGGGCGGGATCGCGAGGAGAGGAGGTGGCCCCACTTCCTTCTGCGGCGCCTCACGGAGGCCTCTCCTTGCTCTTTACGCACTGGGGATCGGGGAAGCCCAGCTGCCCAGCTCGGAAGTCATCCGGCCATTCAACAGGTAAGGGGGCCCCTGTTAGTGCCGGTGCCCGGGTGCCGGGGACCGAGGGGGCCTCTGGGAGTTTCCGGGGGACCAGGGAGGTGGGCGTGACACGAGGAACCCACAGCGAGATCCACGAGGGCGGGCGGACGCGTCCTGCCGCCGCCGGAACAGTCTGTTACCTGAGACGTCTGCGTGGTCCCAGGTGTGTCCCCTCCGTCACCCCTGAGCGCGCGCGCACGGGTGCTGACCCCGTCGGCCCGAGCACACCGAGAGGAAGTGCGCGCGGACGTCGGTGCAGACAGCGCGCGGTCACCGGGTTCTTCACGGCGGGCGACGTTCTGCCACTTGTTTGTTTTTGGAAATTTTTGAAAAGGAAGATGAGGACTTCCTAAGGACAATCGTGACGGGCGATGACACGTGGGGCCGTCGTGACGACCCCGAGAACCAAGGGCAGGCCGTCCGGGGTCCCCTCAGCCGGAACATTCCCGGCTCAGGCCCCGTCGGGGGGTCACGCTGACGGTGTCGGGTCCGAGCACTGAACGGTGTCGGCATCTGTGTGTGCACAGTCCAGGGTGACGGAGGGGACCCGCCGTGTGACCACACAGACCCGGTTACACATCCGGGTACGTCCGACGTAAGAGAACATTCCGGTGGAGGCGGGGTCTATCCGCCCGCCCCCGTGTCGTCACGAATCACGATGCACCCACGCAGGACAGAGGTCTCACAGGAAGTCCACGGAGCGCGTCCGCCCAGCCCCGGCAAACCCCGTGCGGGACTGGGCTGGCGGCCGAGGGACCAGAACAGGGAACGAGGGCGACAGAAATGGAGCAGGTGGCAGGACGCAGAGGCAGGAACAGGCCTGCTGCCGGCCTGCAGGCCACCATAGCTGTCAGCCCCCCCCCGCCCCCAAAGCAGTGACGGCCGCGTGTCAGCCCCTCCCTCAGCAGGGCGG
>PVJL010012599.1:0-36418 GCA_004026885.1 Lyroderma lyra | reverse complement strand
CTCCTCTCCCACCCCCTCCCCTTTCTCCCCTCCCTAACCCACTCGTCCCCAAATAAACATTAAACTATCGATTGTGTCCATGGGTTATTTGTTTGTTCAGTTCTTTTTTTCTTTGCTTTCAGTTTTATATTCCGCATATGAGTGAAATCATGCAGTTCTTTTTTTTTTCTGTCTGGCTTATTTCACTTAGCATGATGATTTTAATATTCAATTCATCAGGCATTTTAATTTTAAAAACAAGAACAATAAAAAAAAACAATTCCAATGGAAACTAAAACAAAAATTAATAAGTAACTTCAAAAATTACACAGACAGATTAAGAAGGGAACCTATTCTATGCTTCCATTAAAAGGAAAGATCCAGAATAAGTATAGGATCAGAGACAGAAATACAATGGAGTTGCCAGGGGTTGGGGACAGAAGAAGTGGAGAGTGAAGGGTTTGTGTGAGGAATGTCTTTTTGGAAGATAAAATATTTCATAGCTTGATAGTGATGATGGATGAACTAAATGCTAATGAGAATATAGTTAATCATAATAATTGTTAAATTTTACTATAATGATTTTAAAACCTTAATGTAAGTTATTATACATATGTGCATAAAATAAAGAAAAACAAACAAAAACAATGAAATATAATAACAATGATGTTCAGATGGGTGACAGCATTTAAGATGTTGTACAAGAAACAGTGTAGGAGGTCATTTGAGATCCTGCCACTGCTATAGAAATACTGGACACAGTAACACCCCCAGGTTTTCTTGAAACATCATTTTACAAAAATGCTAGTTTTGTGCCAGGCCCAGGTCCCTTTCAGGACCTGCTGCAGACACCTTTCTCATTTTTCCTTCCCTAAGACTGCAGGTCTATCTGATGGTGAGAGACCTGCAGCTTAGTCACCATCAGATAGACCTGCAGTTCAGGTGCAGCTGCTCGGGTTGGACACTTCCCAAGCTCTAAATGTGTCCTTGATGTGGAACAGCTGCTGTCCCTGCAAAAGGCTTTTCAGCAGACATAAGCACAGGGTCTGGGCTGTGCTGCAATTCCAGAGATTAAACTGCAGTGGGGATAGGAACAAAGTTTACCCATGTCCTTTCTTTCCAGGTAGATTTGAAACCCAGGATCCCTGAATGAGACCCTAAGAGAAACCACATCATCTGGGTGCCACCCTTGATGGTAATCTTTATCCTGTTATTTCAGCTGTCCAACTGTTAGCTTTTAGGGCTCCTTTTGTGTGTGTGTTGTATCTTTCTGTATCTGTGGTCTAATGTGCACCTTTTATAGGCTCTTTTCACCCTGAGACTCTGCCTCTCTTAAATCAAGGAGGTCATACTGAGTCACCAGAAGTTAAATTTGGTACTCCAGGTCAAGGCCTCATGAAATGACCTGCAAACAGACCTGGAAGTATACCTTGGTGAGTAACCTGGCTTGTGTCTGGGATGGTGGCCTAGCATTGCATCTCTTGACCCTGGCTTTAAAGGCACCTCCATGGTGACACTAACCGAAGTACTGTGTTGTAATTAGGTACATAACATGCATACCTGGCACACAGAGAAATATGAAGTGGGTGTTCACATTGACTAGGTCATCACCAATGTCCTGTTTGGAGCTCTGCAGTGACTGGGACCAGCAGCTTTTGTGGAGGCATCAATGCCCTTCTGCCCACCTGACTTTGAGCTTCGAGATCAAGAAAAGGCTGTGTCAGTACAGACCTCAACTAGGTGACATGAAATTCTTTTGGAGCTCTTGGAATAAACCCTAGTCTTAGTTGCTGTTTTTTCCAGATCTCAGCTTTCCACCCTTGACCTGGGTTGTGAAGTTGACCACTCCCCCTTGGCAACCAAGCTGTCATCAGCCTTCTATTGCTTAGGACATGACCTCCTTAGGTGGACACCACCACTACAACCAACACACATACACACACACACACACACACACACACACACACACGGAGTGAATGAAAGGCTGTTATGGTGGGATAAGAGGGCAGGACTGTTTTGACATTGACTGCTCTGGTTCTTCTTGTGTTACCTTAGGCTTTCTCTGGAAAATGGGCAGAGGCTTCTGAAGTGAGATCTGAATAATATCTAAAGTAAGAAAAAGGTTTTCAAGTACATACTTTACAAAGGCAACTGTGCAGGACCTGAAGACAAAACAAAAACAAAATTACTACATCAAATGTTTTTAACCATGTTAGCTAGGCAAGGTCTTCTCCAAAGTGTGGCTGCCTGGTTACCTAAGCTTCAAATTCGCTAGGGCTTCATGATAAAACATTGAGGTCACTGCATGGGGTTCCCTACCTAAAGTTTCTCCTAAGCCAAGGCCTCTCCATGGACCCTCTGGGTTTGTGTCTGCTCATCCTTTACTCCATGTAAAGTTGATACACAGCTGAACCAGCACAGCAAACCCCACACACCAGAAAGGCATGGGTGCTGCTGAGGCCCTAACTTTGAGGATCCAGATCTGAGTTCAGACCTGGCACCTACTTCTCACCAGTGATGTGACACTGGACAAACGTTTTTATGTTAGGGCCTCCCTAGTCTTCAATCTGCATAATGTTCTTTGTTCTAGCAGGTACTTCACAGTATGTCATTAGACTTAGATACACCTGAAGTGCCTGGTAATTCTGTGCTAGTATCAGAGGGGCTCAGATCCAAATGTAACAATGGGACAATCATGAGAAAGCCTAGAAGAGCACTAAACACAGAACCAACAGTTTTGCTTATCTCTGGCATCCAGTGTCTTTCACTTACCCTCCTGCTTGTTTCCAAAGACGTTTGAAATTTACATAAATCCCAACATCAATTTTTTGAGTGCAGAATGTTCCAGGTTCCCCATTTGTGTTTAATTTCCAGTCCAAGTGCCCTATCTCTGCCTATGTGCTGGGCAGGCTCACAGTGGCTGCCAGTGTGCCTACCTCCATGTCAAATATTTCTGTGCTAGCTTCTTTACTTGAAGCTGGACAGACTTTTGATTGGGGTTTAAAGTATATAATAGAACAGGGTGAAATAATGGGTATTATTTATTATACTGAAGTATGGGAAGTTTATAATTATCCTGGCTCTCTCTGTCTCTCTGTGTCTCCTGTTGTTTCTGTACTTCTCCCTGTCATTGTCCTTGTTTATTGGACCCTGTCCCTTTCAATATTTATTTCTCTTTCCCTTTGCCTCACTGTTTCATTTGTGTGTGTGTTTCTCTCTGTCTCTTTGATCCCATGTCCTCTAAAGTCTGGGTCAAATATTACAATTAGACCTATTAAACTCTAACGCAATAAACAAACAAATAATAACAAAAGATTGTTGCTCACAGAAAGAAAAGCTTTGGAGTCCTGTTTGAGTTAATCCCACCAGTCCGTGCATGAAGTCACAGAGAGACCACCTAGCATGAACCTCAGTTGACAGTGAAGCATATTCTTTCAGGAGACCTTGAGGCAAAGGCTTTCAGCTCTGCCAAGCTTGGTGGCTGATCACAGGGACTGTGATGTGGTCCAGATTTTCTTGTCAATTATATGCCAGAGGGCTGGGGCCATCCCACAACCAGCACATGATTGACCCAAAGTCTAGCCTTCTTCTCCTTACTATTCAGCTCTCTTCAGACTTCATGACCCTTTCCAAACTTCCTCTAATACCAAATATATTTTTGCCTCCACTTCCCTGTTCCTTTGAGCTTCCCCACTGTGACATTTTGTTGGTTTCACTTTTGCGGGGATGGCTACCCCTTCTCCTCTGATCACAGCATGAATGTCACCATAGAGGCCTTTCTGACACACCTAGAGTTGGTGGTTCTTCTTACAGAACTGGTTGCTGTATCACAGGAATTGGCTCTTGTCAAGTGTCCATCTTTCTCCAGGCATTGAGCTCCTGGGGGGCAAAATTTATGTAGATATTTTAAGCCCTGATTAGTGTGAGTGCAGCAGGCATCAAAGCTGAAATTTTTAAAAAAACATGTCAGAACACCCTCTGTTCTGTGAGCAACTTACATTGTAAAGACAGATGCTAATAACCAATGATGCATATTGCTAAGAGGCAAGAAACACCCAGAATGACCCTTTGTATTACTTGAATCCCGGGTCATTAAGCATAATGAGGGCAGTTTGCCTCCTGGTCATCAATTGTGGTACTTCGGTTAAAGTCCTAAAAACTTGAAATCAAAATGCATTCTCCTGTCTGGGGTTCTGAATTATTTTGGTACACTGGATGTCAGAGGGTGAAAGACTTGACCTAGAGACTCTTGTTGATTTTGAGGAACCCCAGGAGTGGCTCTCCCTTCCTTCTTTTTCTCTACTGTATGACTATGTCCAGTTCACTCATAAGGCTGCTCACCTGGGTCTGGGCAATGACTCCACCCACTTGTAATTGAGGGCCCTAAGACTTCAATAAGTCTGGTCTGACCCCTGGTTCCTGGGACAGTGTTCCAGTGCTCTGCATCATTTCTGCATGACCAAGAAATCTTAGCCTCCACAATGCCCTCTGCTCCGAAAAACCTCTAGATAGTAGAAAGCATTTGCTGGGGACTCAGAACACTGGATCCTGATGGAAAAGAAGTGAAAACATGCTTTTCTGCCGGCTGTGAGAATTTTGCTCTCACCAGGGTTTATTCACATTATCTTACAGAGAAGAAAGCTGAGACATTCCCTTCTGAAGCCCAACCACACTGGCTGTTTCTGTTCTTAGACAGAACTTCAAAAAATGCAAACTGACAGCAAAGAAAGTGAAAGCAAAGAAAAAAGAAATGAAAAAACAAATAACCCATGGACACAATCAATAGTTGGGGATGAGTAGGATAGGGAGGGGAGAAAGGGGAGGGGGTGGGAGAGGAGGGGGGGAAGCTAAATATAAGGTGATGGAAAGAGAAGTCACATTAGGTGGTGAACATATTATACATCAAGTTGACAATACATCAAGTAGAATTGTATGTCTGAAACCTATGTAATCCTTGCTAACAAATATCACCTCAATAAGTCTAACAATAAAAATGAATTTAAAAAATGAAGATGCAGAAACTAAACTTTGTTTTCTTCAGGTGTCCAGGAATGACTGTGGTTTAGGCTAACCCCTTGACACTTGGCTCTTTCACCCATCAGCTTGGTGACTCTCCTCTTCCCATCTATGGGCACTGGGCATGATTCCCAGAGACTGGGTGTCCCTTCACAATGGAAGAGATGCTTCCAACCACTTTATTTTGTTCATCTGATAAACTCTTAAGTATTATTGTACCCCCAGGTGGGCAGTAATTGTCTCTCTCTCTCTCTCTCTGTGTGTGTGTGTGTGTGTGTGTGTGTGTGTGTGTGTGTGTATACATACATTTTTTTGATTGGGGTTGCTCAGATAAAAAGATACAACATAAGAAGATGCCTCATGATACCAATAATTTTATTTTTGAGGTAAACACCATGGACTGGTTGACCTAGTGCACAGGGTCAGATCTGGGACAATGCCATTGAAATACACACTAGGACCAGAGCAAGGGCTTAGTTTGTCAGCCTGTGCACAATGGAATCATGGTAATGCTCTGTCATAGTGATGTTAAGAGGATAATTGATACACCACCTACTATGGTGCCTTCCTCATAGTAATCACATGATCAATGCAATCTGACATTAATACTACTTCTTTTAGTAAAAATTTGAATAGGACAGAATTGTCAGGCACCAGCAGTGTTCTCAAACATTCAATGCATGTGAGGAAATTTTTACAGAGGAAGAAAATTTTGGAAAAGTGAAGTAAAATATTTTCATGCTTTGAAAGAAATCTGTGTATTCACTTAACAATTTTGGGGTCTGGCTCTTCGATGTGAAGTTGACAATGGAATATGTGCACCTGTAGAGGCTATCATTAGATCATGAAGAAAAAGCTGAGATTGATTCATTCATCTCAAAAGAACTGTACATTGACACAATCCACTTTATTACAGTTGTTCACCAATAAGTATCTGAAACCATAAACAGGTTCATATTATTTGAAAAAGTAATACATTTTTAAGAAGTCATCTCAAAGTAATCAACCACTCTTAGGCGAATATTAGAAGTGAGATATTCCTATGCACATTACATATTACAGTAAAAAGGCAGAAACTATATAAAACATCACTGACAGAAAAAGAGTGACATGATTTTTTTCTCAATTAAATTTTATAACTTTAGGAAAACAAATCATATCAAAAAGAGTGATGGGACAAAACACTCCAGGCCCAGAACATACCATCATTACATGAGATGGCACTTTGATCATTGCAAAGTGTTTGTGTTTTGGAGATTATTCTCTGTTGAGTCATTGCTGGACACCAATGGAAGTCAGTGCATTAAAAGATTTTCATTAAAATCCCTTTTTAACTTTGCAGTGCAGACACATATGCACACACACACACACACACACACACACGCATATATATATATGTTTATATATATATAAACACATACACACATATACATATATATGTGTGTGTATACAAAAATATATATATTTAAAATTATTCTTAAATATGTAGTGTTATACAATTTTATAGTGCATTAAGATTTCCAAACAACATAGTGATTACACATTAATATACCTCACAAAGTAATCAACATAATAAGTCTTATAATTCTTCTGACAATGTGCAAAGTTATCACAATATTATTGAATATATTCCCTATGCTTTACTTTACATCATGGTCAGAGAGTTTTTCTTGGGGGGGAGTACATTTTCAATAAAATATACAGAAAGAGGCTCTCCTTCTTCATTTCCTAAACTTCACTGAGCGACTTTACCTTTCATGTGTTTTATTTAAAGCAGAAATATGTGGAGTTCAGTGGAAAGTGTTATGGAAATATTCATGGAAGTTATAAATAACACTACTGTATTAGTGACTAAGCAATGTCTATATGCACTCCCTCAGTTCCCTTTATAGAAAATTGTGAATGGAATTCAAATGCATGATCAAGCTAACCTGTAAAACATATTGAAAGCTAGGAAACAGTAGTTTTACAAGTTTATTTTCATGCCCAGTACCACAGAGCTGGTAAACAGTGCAATAATATGTCTACGCATGATTTTTGCTAAAAAGGTCACAGCTTGAGAGTGCTTGTTTCACTTAAAATTAACATAGGGTCTCTGTACATTAATCAGCCTTCTGCCACTATCCATTTGTACTGGCAATTTAATGTATTTACAAAAGGCTTCATTTTACACATTTAAGATTCAATTCATCTGGGATTTCAATTTTTAAAACAATAATTAATATTACAAATGAAAACAATAAATTAATATGTAACTTTAAAAATGACATGGGCTGAAAAATGTGAATCTATTCTATGCTTCTTTCAGAGAAAATTTTCAGAATAAGTATGGGATCAAAGAGAGGAACAGATTTTGATTGCCAAGGCCTTGGGACAGAAGAAGTGGGGAATGAAGGGTTTGGGTGAGAAATTTTGCTTTGGGAGATGAAATATTTTACAGCTGGATAGTGTCAATGGATACTAAATGTTCATAAATGTGTACTTTATTATGATAATTATTAAATATCACTATAATGAATTTAACACCTTAATGTAAGTGATTACATCAATGTGGAAAAATTAAATTCTGGAACAACAAAATAAATAACAATAAAAGACAGGAAAAAAAAGTGTGGTCTTAGACAGAATTGAATGTGTTGTACAGAAACAGTACAAAAGAACATTCCAGATTCAGCCACCACTGCAGAAATGCTGGGACCAGTGACATTCCCAGGTTGTCTGAAAACACCAGAGCTGACGCAGGTGACAGTTCATTTTCCAGTCCTTTGCTAGACCCAAGTCTCTTCCAGAACCTGCTCCGGATACATGCCCACCACTCCAGAGTTGCAGGTCTATCTGATGGTGATAGACCTGAAGCTCTGTCACCATTAGATAGACCTGCAGCTCTGAAGGAGTTGCTTTGTTTGGACACTGCTCAGTGTCAAGATGTTTCTATGACGTTGGCTCGTTCCTGCCCCTTCAACAGGCTGCCCAAGAGAAATAAAAGCAAGTTCTGAGCTGTGTTGTTATTTCTGAGCTTAAAATGCAATTGAAAAGCGAGCTAAAATGACCCACATCCTATTGCCAGGTACATTTCAAACCCAGGACATATTACCAAAGTCCTCAGACAAGTCACCTTCCATGAGTATAGGTCCAGATGGCAATCTGAGTCTCCTTTTTTTACCTGTCCAACTTCCAGCCTCTGGGGCTTCTACTTGCATGTGTGGCACTGATCCATCCCTATGGGTTCACATTCACTGCCCACAGGCCTTTACCACCCAGAGGCTTTGCCCCACTTGGATTCAGGACTTTGGGCTGGGTCAGCGGAAATTAAACTTGGCACTTCAGGTCAAAGCCTCATGACATGACATGCAAGCAGTCCCAGAAGTTTACCCTGAGGAGTGGACTAGCTGGTGTCCTGGATGGTGGATTTGCATGGCTATTTCTGGGCATGGTCTTAAAAATACCATTATGCTGACACTCACCCAGGTTCTGTGCTTGCCTTTGATGGCATGACGTACCTGCCTCTTACACAGAAAAACATAGAGTGTGTCTCTTTATTGACTAGGTCACCACTGGTATTTTGTCTGAATCTCTGCAGTGACAGTGACCAGCAGTCAATGTGGAGGTGTCACAGCCATTTTACCTACCTGATCTTGAGCCATTAGAACAAGCACAGCCTCTTTTAGCACAGACCTCACCTCCGTGACATGACATTTTTCTGGAGGTCTTAGAATAAACCCTATGCAGAGTTACTCTATTCTGTACATCCCAGCCAGTCAAAGTTGACCTGAGTGTGAACATGACCAGCTCCTTAGCCAGTTTCTGCTCAGGAATTGCCCTTTTGAAATGAACACCCCAACCTCCATGACCACACACACACACACACTCCCATATACAGGGAAGAAACAAGGCTTTCAAGTTTAGATCAGAGAACTGGCCTTTCCTGGGCTTGACTGCCATCAGTGTTACATTTTCCTTGCCCTCAAAATTGCCAGAGGTGTCTGTAGTGAGAACTGCATAATACCTGAATCAGGCTTTCCTTAAGCCACTGTCGCTGTCCCTGGGCACAGAACAACAAATATTTTACTACATTGAATGCCTCCAACAACGTGAGTTGTATGAGCACTTGTATAGAATGTGGCTGCCTGGTTACCAGAATTGCAAGTTTTGTTGGGTTCTATGATCAGGAATGAAGTCACTGCCTTGGGTATCTTAGTTCTCAACCTTCCTAATGCCGCAACCCTTTAATACAGTTCCTCATGTTGTGGTGACCCCCATAAAATTATTTTCGTTTCTACTTCATAACTGTAATTTTGCTACTGTTATGAATCGTAATGTAAATATCTGATATGTGTTTTCCGATGGTCTTAGGCATCCCCTGTGAAAGGGTAGAATGACCCCTCAAAGGCGTCGCGACTGACAGGTTGAGAATCGCTGTCTTAAGACAACATCTCTCCAAGGCTTCTCTGGGTTGGTTACTGCTCATATTTTACCCCATGCAAAGTGCATGCACAGCCGCACCAGCATGGTCAACTCCACACACCTGGGAGGCCTGGGTCTTGCAGAACTTTTAATAATGAAGGAGTCTGAGCTGAGTTAGGGCCTGGCATTATTTTGTCACCAGTGATGTGATTGTCTACAAACCTTTTTATTTAGGCACTTCCTAGTCTCCCATCTGCACAGGATTGTTTTTCTAGCCTTTCTTTGACAGGCTGTCAACATATATCTATATCTATATCTATATCTATATCTATCTATATATATATATATCTATCTATATCTATATCTATCTATCTATCTATCTATATATATATATATATATATATATATATATATATATATATATATATTACCTGGAACCCTTGGGCTGGGGTCACATGAGCTCAGGCACAGATATAACAGTGGGGTGATAATGATAATGCTGGATAGAGCACAGCACTGAATACAGTGCAAACAGGACACGCTGGGTCTGCTCTGTTATTCAGTGACTCTCACTGATCCTCTTTCTTGTGTTTCAGGAGGGTTGAAATTAACTAAAATTCCAACATCATCTTCTTGAGTATAAATGTTACACAGACTTCCTATAAATTTGTTTCAGGTCCAAGCACCTCATCTTTTCCTATGTGCTTGTCAGCCAAAGAGTGACTGCTAGTGTGCCTACCTCCCTATTGAATATCCCTGTGCTAGGCCCTTTTCTTGAAGTTGCATAGAATTTGTGACTGGAGTGTCAAATACATAACAACATAGAGGCAAATGATGAGTGTCATTTTTATAAATGAGTAATGAAAAGTTAATGACTCTGCTTGCTTTCTCTGTCTCCCTGGGTCTCCCTTTGTTTCTCTGGTTCTATCTCTAATTTCCTCTGACTCTTGGAAGCTGTCTCTCTCTGTACATATGTGTCTCTTTGTGTTTCTCACTGTTTATATTTCTATGGCTCTCTCTGTCTCTTTCATTTTATGTTCACTAAAGGGAGAGTCACCTATAATGATCTGCTGTATTATGCTCCAGTGCAAAAACAAATAAAAACAAACAAACAAACAAACAAACAAACAAACAATAACAAAGGATTGCTACCCACAGAAAAGAAACCCTGAGATTCCAGATGAAGCTGATTCTTGCCAGGTTATGGCTGATGTTGCAAACAAACCCCACTTAATGTGTGCCTCAGTTGACAGTGAATCCCTGCCTCACTGGTGACCTTGAGTCAGAAACCCCCAGCCCTGGGGAACCTGAGGCCTGTTCACAGAGACTTAGATCTGGTCCATGTTTGTTTCTGTAAGTGCTATGTGAGGGAACTGTAGTTATTTGCAGACAACCAGGACACCCTTGAAGCCCAGGACTGGCCCTGCCTTCCTTACCTTCTATCTCTCTCCAGCCATTGGGACTTTTTTTGAACCTCCTTTTTGTACACATTTATTGTATTTGTGCTTTAAGATTCTGTCCCTTTGAGCTCCCCCACACTGGCACATTGTTTAGTAATTTCTGCAGGCATGCCTCCTTTTACCCTCTGATCACAGCCCTAATGACATGATGGAGGCCTTTCAGACACACCTAGAGACTATGGTCCTTCCTGTTTCATCCATGTCTCTCTCTTGGCTTTCAGCTTTTGGGGGGCTAAGATCATGGGGGTTCTCTCAGCCCTTCTTAGGTTGAGTGAAGCAGGCACCAAAGCTGAAAAAATTATGAAAATGTCTGAGAACTTCCTCTAGTCTGTGAGCAGCTCACATTGTAAACACGGATGCTAATAAACAACGATGCACGTTGCTCAGAGGCAGGAAACACTCAGAATGACCCCTTGTTTTTTGTTTGTTTGTTTGTTTTGTTTTTGTTTGTTTGTTTTAATTCATTTTTATTGATAGACTTATTGGGGTGACATCTGTTAGCAAGGATTACATAGGTTTCAGGCATACAATTCTACAGTGCATTGTCAACTTGATGTATAATAAGCTTACCACCTAACGTGACTTGTGTTTCTTAATTCTTGGGCCATTTTACACAGTGGGGAGAGCTAGCCCTCTGGTGGTCAACCCCAATACTGCAGCCCCAGGCAGAAAATCCTGAAAATGAAACACACTTGTGTGTCTGTTCTCAAAGCTTTTAGTACAACTAGGACCAGGGGGCAAAAGGGCTGGGCCTACAGGCTCCAGAAAAATGTAAGAAACCCCAGCAGCTATTCTCACATCCGTCTTCCTATCCAGTGTTCTGGTGTGTTCAATTCAATGACAAGGGCTCTAAGCTAATGTGCAAAATGACTCAAACTACTTTATAATGAGGACCCTGAATTTTTAACAAGCCTGGTTTTGCTCCTTCTTTCCTGGGCAGTTTTACAAAGTTCTGACACATTTCTGCACAACTCAGAACCATTAGCATTCAACATGCCCTCTGCTTGGAATGACCTCTAGGGTGTGGAAAAACTTTTGCCAGGGACACAGAAAACACTGGTTCTGACAGAACACAAGTGAATACATGCTGTTTTGCAGACTGTGAGCCTATTGCTCTCACCAAGCCTACGCACATTATCTTAGAGAAGAGGAAGCTGAGGCCTTTACTTCTGAACCTCTCTACACTGCGTGCATCTGCTTCTAGTTACAGCTGCACAGAGTGGAGACACTGACAGACACCACACTTTGTTATTTCCAGGTGCTCAGGAATAATGTTGGTTTAGGAAGAACCCTGAGCACTTGGCTTATTCTGCCCACTACCTGGGCAAGTCTCCCCTTCCTATTAATGGGCTCTGGGCATAATGACCAGAAATTGGGTGGAGCTGCATTGTGACAGAGCTGCCTCCAACAACTTTTGTATTTCTGTATGATAGTTTCTTGAGTGTGCATTTCCCTTTTTATGTCCATATGGGCAGTCACTTTTTTTGTGTGTCTGTGTGTGTGTGCATGTGTGATTGTGTGTGTGTGTGTGTGTACGTGCATGTGTGCATGTATGCACAGAAACCAAACCACGCAATGTGTTTTTGGTAAATCATAGAGAAAAGACCCAACATGAATCGTTCTTTCAAAATCTCAGAAATAATTATTTCCAAAGCAAACCCCATTGACAGGTTTGTCCAGGGCCCAGGGTCAGATCTAAGACATGACCATTGAAGTAGACACTGGAGATATAGCAGTTGCTTGGTTAGTCAGATTTTGTACAATGAAATCATAGTAATGTTCTGTCATAGGTCTGTGAAATGGAGTATCAATATATTACCTATTATAATGCTACCTCACATTGGTACTATTTTTTTGGTAAAAATCTGAATAAGACAGCAGACTCAGAAACTGGGAGTGTCCTCCAGGGTTTGATATATGGGAGAATTTCATAAACAAGCATTAAACTTTTGCAGAAATAAAGAAAAATGTCCTAATTCTTTGAAGGAAATCTGTATGCTTTCTTACATTGGTGGGGTCTGGCTCTTTGAGGTGACATCTAAGATATGATATATGCATATGTAAAGGCTTTCAGCAGTTCATGTTTAGAAAGCTGACATCAATTTTTGAGGGCAGAGTTGCGCTCACAGTTTTTCCTTTCACTTTAGTTTCAAGCAGATTGTTGGACACTCCAAACATTTAAGGAACCCAGCCAAAATTCAGGTGTCAAGCACTGACTGACCACCAGGGTCACGGGCTCTCACTAGCCTAGTGCTGGAATGGAAGAAGACCAGGTGTGGCCTGTCTCTGCTTTGAAAGGAGGTGTTTAAAGACAACCAAGGGCTCTGGTGGCTTGGAAGTTTCAGAAGCATGCTGAGTGTCATAAAACACAAAGCTGATAGGGCCACACAGTATTTGCCTGTTTTCCCTGTTTAACATCAAGCCCATTGGTACTCAAGGCTCTTATTGCATTCCACTAGGCAAAGCAGGAAACTTATTGCCCCTTGCTATGTGGTCAGTCCCAGCTAACTCTCCAAGCTAGTCTGAGAGTCATGGTATTTAAGACTCTCTCCATTCTCTGCATATTCATGGTAGGTATTTTGGAGCTTTATCTCCCCAGAGGGGCCCAGCATGGTATGAGCCCTGGAAGCCTATGCTGGGGTTCTGGCTGAAGAAGAATAACCAGGCAAGAAGTCACTGTGGGTGGTCTGCTTCAGTAGAGTCAGCCTCCCATATGGTGTAAACACATGTGCCCTCTTGGATTTGTGGTGCTGCACAATTTTGGAGATACTGAAACTTATCTGACCAATTTTCTGACAGGGTCTTTTCTCCTTCTTGCTCCAACACAAAGAGTGAATTTAGTAAACAGGTGTCCATGTGATGTTTTCACAACCTAGGTGGGCAACAATAGCTGTGACTTGGGACTTTTCTGGTCTGGAAGCATACCCTGGCTGAGTCTGGGTTCAGACTTTTTAACCAGGATTTACTCAGGATGGGTAAAAGAGAGAAAGAACTTATGACATCTGGGTGAGAGAGGTCACATCTTGGAAGGCTTTCAGTAGGGGCTGCATGCCCTGCAAGGCTGGTTTGCATTTTATGAGATATGCTTTCTTGTCTCTGCAATGTCTCTACCAAGATATGGTTGGAGATAATTTGGAATTTTTGTTCCAGCAAAGCTGTTCTGACTCGATTAAATTTGTGAGAACTGCTAGGAGTTTGCAGGTATAACTTTGCAAAATGCCTGCCATGGTAGAACCTGTGAACTTGGCTAAAGATAGCATGTCCCTGTTTGACCCACTTTTCTGTGGCACTGGCAGAGCATTGGACTGCTTCTCTCAGTGTGCATCATGAATTTACAAACGACTAAATTTGGTGGCCTTTGGAAGAAGTTTGGGGAACAATGAGATGGACAAATTAGCTTTTGCTGTGTTGGTGGCATTTGTGGGAATGTTTATACCAATACCATAGACTCAGTGTTTCCAGAAAATGCAGCCAGACAAGGGACAACAAAATACAAATGAGGTACCAATAACAACAGTAGCTATGTTATCTAACTTTTCTATAATTCTGCCTTAAATTATAGCTGGTTGTTTGTATTAAATTAAATCTTATAATAACTTATAGAAAAATGTCATTATTGTAAATAAAATTTTACTCTAAATTTGTGGTTATTTGTGTTAGAAATAAATGAACACTAGTCATTTTTGGTAACAGTAGTTGTAATTTCGGGCCATCAGTTGTTTTGTTATTAAAATTATACTAATTATATGCATCAGCTTATATAATATTAACATTATCTGTTGAAAATTATCTGAAATGATTCTTCTTAAATTATTCTGGACTAAATTTCTTGTTTTAATTTTGATAAAAACATCAATATATTCTTAGGTTTTAAATATGGGGACACCTTTATTTCTGTAGGTGATATTGTTATTGTCCTATTTATAAAAATAATCAACATTACATTTTTCATTGATTTTACCACACTATATTTGATTTTGTTAAGAATTTTTTCTTTTGTTCATTGAGCATTTCGTGTTGCAGTACATGTGCAATGAAATAGGCTAAATAATTTCAAAGGAACTGTAGGTATAAACAGTTAAAATTTTTATAGTTGTTTACCAATAAGTACCTGAAACTATAAACGTGTCCATATTCTTTTTAAAAAGTAATATTATTTCTAAAAAGTCATTCAAAAGTAATAAAACACTCTTAAGTAAACAATAATATTAGAGGTGGATATTTGCATATGTGAATTACATAATATAGTAAAATGTTAGAAACCATATAAAACATCAATGAATGTCAGAAAATGTATGGCATAATTTTTATTAATTAAATTCAATAACTGTAAAAAACCAAATCATTTCAGAAAGAGCAATATGAAAGAACACTCTACCCCAAGAAAGTACACTAGTTTATAGATGAGGGATGTGTTTGTTATTTTGGAGATAAGTCTCTTCTAAGTCATTAATGGACACCAATCAAAGTCAGCACACTAAAAGTTGTCCTTAACAATTGCTTTCCAACATAGCAGTGTAGACAGCTCTTCTAAGGCATACATATATTTTTTAATTCAAAAATTATTTTCCAATATTTGGTGCCATACACATTTATATTAGTTTCTGGTGTACAAAAAAACATTGTGATTACATGTTTATATACCTCACAAAGGGATTACTTCAGTAAGTCTAATAATTCATTTCTCAATGTATATAATTATTATAATTTTATTAACTATATTTTCTACGCTGTATGTTACATTCCTGTGATTTTTTTTTTTAAGTTTAGGTACATTTTTCAATAAAATATATGGAAATAGAATGTTCTCCTTAATTTGCTAAACTTCATTGACAAACTTTGTGTTTCTGGTGTCTTAATTAAAACAGGAATGTGTGGAGATCAATGGAAAGTGTTGTAGGAACATTCATAGCAGATATCAATAAGGCTACTTCATTAGCAACTAAGATATACCTCATAGGCATTCCTTCAGTTCTTTTATAGAATTGCCAGACCTAATTAAAAAGCATGATCAAGCTAATTCTGTAAAATATATTGAAAGCAGGAGAAACAGGAGTTTTATAGGTTCACTAATTTGTCTAATGCCACAGAGATAGTCAAAATTAAAAGAATATTTGACCCCATGTTCTCTCTTTTGAAGGTAACCGCGTGACAGTGCTAGTTTCTTGAGTTCAGGTTAACAGAGTGTCTCCATACATTTTTCAGGCTTCTACCAACTTTCACAAGTGCCAGTTATTCACAGTATTTACAAAAGTCTTTCATTTTATACATTTAATATTCAATACATCTGGAGCTACAATTATTACATGACAACAATAACAAAAAAACATTCAATGAAAACAAAAACAAAAATTAATGACTTAATTAAAAAACTTTGTGAGCAGACAAAAAAGAAAATAATTTTTATTATTTGAATAATAGAAAAAAATCTACAATAAATATAGGATCCAAAAAATGGATTAAAGTTACCAGAGGCTGAAAACAAAGGGAAAGTGAAAGGTTGGGGTGAGAAATTTTGTTTTGGGAGATGAAATATTTCACAGCTTGATAGTGACGATGAATGAACTAAATGCTTATGAAAGTACACTTTATTAGGATAATTATTAAATTTTACTATCATGAATCTAACACATTAATGTAAGATACTATATAAATGTAAGAAACTAAAGAATAAACAAAAAAAAAAGACAACAAAAGAAATGTTCAGATAGGAAACAGGATTGAAGGTGTTGTACAGGAAACAGTGCAGGTATGCATTTTAGAATCAGCCACCAGTGTAGTGGTACTGGGCACAATGACATCCCCAGGTGTATTTGGGACACCAGAGTTTGTATTACTGACTGCTTATTTTCCATGAGGGCTGAGTTCTCTGCCCAGCTCAGGTCTCTTCCAGGACCTGGTAGAGACTCTTGACACCCACTGCTTCAGAAATGAAGGTCTATCTGATGGTGATAGATTTGTAGCTCCATCAACATCTGATAAACTTGCAACCCTGGGGCAGCTTCAGAAGTTGGACACTCCTTAGAATCTTGATGTGCCTTTAGCATTGGTTGGCTCTTGCTTCTGCAACAGGCTTCTCAGTAAACATGAGTGCAGGGTCAGGACTGTGCTGTGATTTCTGAGCTGGAGCTGAATTGGGGACAATAGCAAAGTCAACCCATGTTCTTACTTCATGAGTTTATTCTGAACTTAGGACCCATGACCAAGGCTCTCGAAGAGACCACCTCCCCTGGGTGCAGGCACAGATATTGGTCTGAGTCCCATGTTTTCACATGATCCAGTGTCAGCCTCTGAAGTTTCTCCCTGTTTGTGTGGCACTGAGTCCTGTGGGCTCATGTGTAGCTCCCACAGGCCTTTTTATGCACAAGAGACACCTCCATTATAACACTCACTGAGTTTCTGCATTGGCCGTTCGTGGCATAGCATACTTGCTTCTCATGAAATAGACATGGAATGGGTTATCCCATTGACTGTCATCACCGATGTCCAGCAGCCTGTGTGGAGGCATCAGAGCCCTTCTGTCCTTGAGCTTCCAGATCAGAAACAGGCTGTATCAACACATATCTCACCTCGGTGGTATCACACTCTCACAAAGTGTTTCAAATAAACCCTAGGTAGAGTAGCTTCATCCTCCACATCCCAGTTAGCCACCATTGATCTGGAATGTGAACTTGTCAAGGTCCCTAGGATACTGAGTCCTCCTTAGTTGGCTACTGTTCAGGGCATGCCCTCCTCAAATGAACAACGCTCCTGCCAGCACCACACATACCCACACAGGCACACCCAGGGAGGGAACATAATGCTGTCAAGTTGGGATAAGAAGGCTGGTCTGTTTTGGTCTTGACTACCATGGGTCTTCTTGTGTTACCTTCTGTTTCCTTTGAAAAATGGCCAGAGGTTTTGAAGTGAGACCCGACCAATACCTGAGGCAAGGGATAGCTTTTAAACTACAGCTTTACTGAGGCCAGTTCAGAAGCACCTGGGACACAAGAAGTAAATATTATGCTACATCAAAAGTCTCCAACCAAGTGAGCTGAGCAGGGGCTTCTCCAGACTGTGGCTGCCTGGTTACCAGGGCTCCAATTTATGTTGTGCTCTATAATCAGAAAATATGGTCACTGCCTTCAGCCCCCTACCTGGATTTCCTCCTGAGACAAGGGCTCTCCACAAACTCTGATTGGTGCCTTTTCATTGTTTACCCTATGTCAAGTTCATACTCAGTTGCACCAGTACAGCTCCCCTCACAGACGAGGAAAACTTGGGTGATGACAAGGCCCAACTTTGTGGATCCAGAGCTGAAATCAACCTAGCATTTTTTTTTTATTTTTTTGTAACCAGTGATGTGATTTTTGACACAAGTGCCTCTTAGGGGCCTCTCTGGTCTCCCATTTGCACAGTGTTTGCCATTCTAGCACCTACTTCTGAGGCTGTCTTTAGTCCTAAATACATGTGTGGTGCATAAAATTCCTGGGCTGAAGTCACATAAGCTCAGTCACAGTTGTAACAATGGGGTGATTAGTGAAATGCTAGGCAGACCACTGAACACAGTGCTCACTGTCTGGGTCTACTCTGGGACCAGTGACTTCCAGTGACCCTCCTGCTTGTGTCCCAGGAGGATTTAAATGAACAGAAATTCTGACATCATTACCTTTGGCATAGAACTTTACGGGGCCTCCTGTTATGTTTAGTTGCAGGTATAAGTGTTTCATCTCGGCTCGTGTGAAGGGTAGTCTCACTGTAGCTGCCAGTGTTCCTACCTCCACATAAAACATTACGGTGTTAGCCCTTTCACCTGATATTGAATGGACTTTGTTATTGGGTTTAGGGTATATAATAAAATAGGGTAAAATGATGGGAGTCATATCTAACACTGAGTTATGAAAATTTTATGACTCTTCTGGATTCCTCTCTCTCTCAGTAACTCTTTCTCTTTCTCTCTCTGTCATTGTCTCTTTTTCTTTGACCCTGTTTCTCTTGTTCATATGTCTTTTTGTTTGTGTCACTATTTCTCTTTCTGATTGTCTTTCTGTCTCTCTGATTTCATTATATGAGAAGGCAAGGTGACATATTGCAATCTACTCTATGTGGCAGCAGCACAAATTATAAATGTGTTCCACAGACAGTAAAGACTGTGACCCCTCCCCAAATTGAATCCTGCTAATAACCCATGTGTCATTCCACTGACAGACTTTGCTTAGTTCTATCTTCAGTTGACACTCTGTCTAGCCTCTCAAAAGACTTTGAGGCAGAGGTTCCCAGCTCTGCTGATCTTGGTGCCTAATAACAGAGACTGTGTGGCATACAGTTCACGTTTATTCCCATAATGGCTATGTGAAGGGAATGCAGCCACCTGGCATTGAAGAAGAACATGTTTGCAGCCTAGTTCTGGCCCTGCTCTCCTTCCCTCACAGCTCTGTCCAGACACCCTGATTTCTACTGAAATTCTTCTGTGCTAATATTTATTTTTGCCTCCAAATCTTTGTCAGTTTGAGTTCCCTCACAACAAACAACTGATTTTTTACTTCTGCAGATATGACTCCACTTGCCTTATGATGACAGCACAAACATATCTATGTAAGCCTTTCTAACACACTTAGCGTCTGTGGTCCTTTTTGTAGCACTCTTATCTCTTACTGGAATTTTCTCTCCTTCTGAGTCCATTTCAATCTCCAGGCTTTGAGCTGCTAGGGGACAGAGACCATGTTGGTATTCTTAGCTCTGTGTACAGTAAGGGCAGCATTCATCAAAGCTGAGAAAATAGTAAAAAGGTCTCAGGATGTCCTCCTTTCTGTGAGGACTCAAATTGTAAGGATGGTTATTAATGATTAATGATGCATGTTGCTCAGGGACAGAAAACACCCAGTATGACCTCTTTTGCTTCTTCATTCTTGTACTATTGACCACAGTGAAGACAGCTTCTTCCTGGTGGTCAGCCTTGGTACTGCAGCACCAGGCAGGAAAGCCTGAAATTACAACACACTCCTGTATTTTGAGTCTTCAAAGCACTTTGTACACCAGGGATCAGCAAAAAAAGGTTAGGCCTACAGGTTCCAGGGGATTGTGAGAAACCCAGAAACCACTCTGATACCCTCTTTCTCTCCATTGTTCTTGTGTGTGTCCAGTTCAGTCACAAAGCCCCTCACTGGAGCACAGACTATGACATTCCCCATTTCAAAATGAAGATTACGAGTTTCCATACAAGATTGGTCTTGCCTCTGGCTTTTGGGTGAGTGTTTTAGTGCTCTGCCACATTGTGCATGACCAAGGCCCCTGGAACCCAAGCAGTCATTAACTCAGAAAGACCTTCAGAGTGTTGAAAGCATTTTCTAAGAACATGGAGCACACTGGGCCCTGATGGAGACACAGAGTCAACTGTCCCACCTGCAGGTCTGAGACTCTTGCTATCATTATGTCTTAGCAAACTACCTGACAAAGGAGTAAGCTGTGGCCCTCTCCTCTGAAGCTCTGCCTCACTGGGAGTGTCTGCTTTTAGTTTTAGGTCACTAAATTGGAGACATTAAACCCATGAATTGTTTTTTACACATGCCCAGTAATGACACTGGTTCAGCCAGATTTCTGGGCACTTTACAGTTGCATTGTCCAACAGCCTGACATCTCTCATACTCCTACTATGAGACCTGTATGAGGTACCTAGAGACTGGGTGTTTCTGCAACATGAGAGAGTTGCCTCAAGGACTTTTTCCCACCACTGATATTCTTTGTGTGCACTTCCCTTCTGACTTCCAGCTAAACTGTCAGTGTGTGTGTGTGTGTGTGTCCATGGGTGTTTATCCTAGTTTATGTGGGGATGCTGAGATAAAAGGGTCTTACTTGAGAAGGTACTGCAGAATCTCAGAGGTTCTCATTTTCAAAGCAAATTCCATTGACAAGTTGAGCAAGTGGGAGAGAGGGGAGGGAGCAAAGATGGATTACAACAAGACTCCATCTCTGCTGACTATCCAGGACCAGGACAGTGCATAGAAGGGGGAAGGCCAAGAGGTGAGAAGTGTGAAAGCCAGCCAAAGTGGCAGAATGTTGGCTGATCATGGGGGAGTTGGGCCTTAGAACAACATGTTGGGGACAGAGCTTGGGTGCCAGCCTCTGAAGCTCTTGAGTAACAAGACGGCTGAGCAAGGATGCTGAAGAGTCACAGGCCAAGGTGGGACTCCAGAGATAGCACCTCTGCTTCTGGTGACTTCATGGCCTGCAGCACCCATGTATAGCTCCTGCACTGGGCCATGGTTCCTGGTCTACAGCATAGGCAAGTGTCTGCATTCGCACAATCTGTGACATCAGGCCCATGGCTTTGGACTTGTGGCTTGTGCACACCCAGCACCCACATGTGGTGTGAGCCTGTAGACTCTGTCCTGAACAGCTGGTTGTTGGAGCAGGCCAGGGAAGAAAGGTGGATTTGATAGCATTCACCCCAACCAGCAAGAGCAGAATTGACCTGAATTCTCCAGCTTCCCCAGCATAGGGCAGGAGGTAGCGCTGCCCTCGTGCACTTTTAGTTGGCCTCTACCCTTTCCTACAGCCATAGCAATGAACTGCAAGGAGCAGAGAGACTTCAGATAGACATGCACAACATCCAAACTCAAATGGGGTCCAGAGATAAGACTTAAACAACTTCCCTCTCTCCCAAAACTTGGCCCCTGTGCTACCTAGTTAGTGTCTGGCCTATAGAAAGACACCACAAAAATGCTAATCAGGGCCCCTGGGCTCTGCTGAACATAATGTCCTCATGCTAAAGAGGAAGAACCCAGCAGACATGAATTTCTTAAAAACTAAAGCTGCTCAGAACGAACATGAAATATATCCAGAGGACAGTTTCACAGACATAGAATTTTCTGAACTAAGTGGCAAAGAATTTAAAGTAGCCATTCTAAAGTCTCTGAGAGAAATGAAAACATACTGGCAGGACACCATACCTGAGATGAATGACCTAAGAAAGAAATTCATGAACCAAAGGAACAATTTAACAAGGAAATTCAAAACAGAAGGAAATTCGAGTGGTAAATTTGAGAGATAAATAATACAATAAAAGAAGTGAGAAATGAAATAACTGCCATAGGAAACATGGCCAACAAGATGGAGAAAAGAATTAGTGATATCGAAGATCAGAATATGGAAACATCTCAAAAAGAAGAAGAGAGGGAATATAGAACCAAAAGGATTAAAAGAACGCTGCAAGAACTGACTTCTGGAGATTAAACAACATCAGGATAATAGGATTAGAAGAAGGAGCAGAGCACTCTACAGAGAGATACTCAAACAAATAGTAGATGAAAAATTTCCAAATCTATGGAAAGATTTGGAACCCCCAGTCCAAGAAGAAAACAGGTCCCCCAGATACCTGGACCCCAACAGATCTTCTCCAAGACACATGGTACTAAAGATGTCCAAAACTAAAGACAAAAAGACAATTCTCAAGGCAGCCAGGGAAAAAAGAACTATAACGTTTAAAGGAAAACCCATCAAGCTGGCATCAGACTTCTCAGCAGAAACTCTACATGTAAGGAGGGGGTGGAATCAAATATTCAAAATTTTAAAGGAAAC
This sequence comes from Lyroderma lyra, assembly GCA_004026885.1. NCBI lineage: Eukaryota > Metazoa > Chordata > Mammalia > Chiroptera > Megadermatidae > Lyroderma > Lyroderma lyra. The sequence goes on along the minus strand of PVJL010012599.1, from coordinate 14,003 downwards.
CTTTCATCCAAGAATAAATTATCCAGGAAAATTATCTTTCAGATATGAAGGTGGAATAAAGACCTTCTCAAACAGAAGCTGAGGGAATTTGCCAGCACAAGGCTAGCACTTCAAGAAATACTGAAGGAGCCTGTTTGACCTGAAACAAAAAATCATGACAAATGGAATAGAGCTGAGGCAACAAGAAATAAACAAAAATAAAAAAATAATAAAAAAAGTAATGACCACAGGAAATCCTCACATATCAATAATCACTCTAAATGTTAATGGCCTGAACTAACCAATAAAAAGACACAGAGTAGCAGACTGGATTATAAAACAAAACCCATCAATATGTTGTCTCCAAGAGACACACCTCAGCCATCAGGACAAACACAGACTCATAGTGAAAGGATGAGAAACAATACTCCAAGCAAATGGTAACCAGAGAAAAGCAGTTGTCATACTGATATCTGATAAAACAAACATCAGGGTGAAAAACATAGCAAGAGACAAATGTCATTACATATTGATAAAAGGCACAATACAACAAGAAGATCTGGCACTTATTAATGCATATGCTCCAAATCAGGAAGCACCAAAATATATAGAGCAACAACTAACACATCTGAAAGGAGAAACTGATAAAAGCACAATCATTGTGCGAGATTTATTCAACCCCCTAAAATCCATGAACAGATCATCCAAACAAAAAATAAATAGGAAAATATCAGCAATAAATGACACATTACAGTAATTGGACATAATTACCATTTACAGGACACTTCACCTGGCAAAAAGAGACCATACCTTCTTTTTTAGTGTGCATGGAACATTCTCAAGGGTAGACAACATGCTCGGACATAAAAATAGCCTCAACAAACTCAAGAAAATCGAAATAATACCAAGTGTATTCTCAGACCACAAAGATTTGAAATTGGAGAACAACTATAAAAGGAAAGCAGAAAAAAACACATATACATGGAGATTAAACAACATGTTATTTAAAAAAATGACTGGATAAAAGAATGAATAAAATAAGAGATTAAAACTATACATACAGAAACTAATGTCAATGAAAACACAACACACCAGAATTATTGGGACACATCAAAAGTGGTAATAGGAGAAAAATTTATCATTGCAGGCCTATCTTGTATTTTAATTCATTTTTATTGTTAGCCTTATTGGGATGACATCTGTTAGCAAGGATTACATAGGTTTCAGGCATACAATTCTACAGTGCATTGTCAACTTGATGTATAATAAGTTCACCACCTAATGTGACTTCTCTTTCCATCACCTTATCTTTAGCTTCCCCTCCTCCTCTCCCACCCCTCCCCCTTTTTCCCTTCTTATCACACTCATCCCCAAATAAACACTAAACTATTCATTTTGTCCATGGGTTATTTGTTCATTTCTTTTTTTCCTTGATTTCAGTTTTATATTCCGCATATGAGAGAAGTCATACAGTTCCTTGTTTTTTCTGTCTGGCTTATTTCACTTAGCATGATGATCTCCAGGTCCATCCATTCGGTTGCAAACAGCTATATTTCATCTTTTCTTATAGCTGAGTAATATTCCATTGTGTATATGTACCACAGCTTCTTTATACAGTCATCTGTCGCAGGGAACTTTGGTTGTTTCCATGTTTTGGCCACTGTGAACAGAACTGCGATGAACATTGGGGTACATAAGTCTTTGCGGACAAAGGTTTTCAAGTCTTTTGGGTAGATCCCCAGAAAGGGGATTGCTGGGTCAAATGGTAGCTCCATTCCCAATTTTCTGAGGAAACTCCACACTGCCTTCCACAGTGGTTGTACCAGTTTGCACTCCCACCAGGAGTGTACCAGAGTTCCTTTCTCTCCACATCCTCTCCAGCACTTGTTATTCCTTGTCTTGTTGATAACAGCCATTCTCACAGGTGTGAGGTGGTATCTCATTGTGGTTTTGATTTGCATTTCCCTGATAGCTAATGAGGATGAGCAATTATTCATATGTCTGCTGGCCATTTGTATTTCTTTGTGGGAGAAGTGTCTGTTTAGTTCTTCTGCCCACTTTTCAATTGGGTTGTTTGATTTTTTTTGTTGTTAAGTCATTAGTTCTTTAAATATTTTAGATATTAGACCCTTATCTGATGCGTTATTGGCAAATATTTGCTTCCATTCAGTTGGTTGTCTCTTTGCCTTGTTGATGTTTTCTTTTGCTGTGCAGAAGCTTTTTAGGTTGATATAGTCCCATTCATTTATTTTTGCTTTTACTTCCCTTGCCTTTGAGGACAGGTTCATGAAGTCTTCCTCGAGTCCTAGGTCTATAAGTTTAGTACCAATGTCTTCTTTTATACAGTTTATTGTCGCAGGTCTTATATGAAGGTCTTTAATCCAGTTTGAGTTATTTTTGTATAAGGAGAGAGTTCACAGCTCAGGTTCATTCTTTTGCATAAGTTTTTCCAGTTTTCCCAGCACCACCTAATAAAGAAGCTGTCTTTTCCCCATTGTATGTTTTTTGCTCCTTTATTGAAAATTATTTGTCTATATATTTGTGGGTTTATTTCTGGGTTTTCAGTTCTATTCCATTGGTCTCTATTTCTGTTCTTCTGCCAGTACCAAGCTGTTTTGACTATTGATGCTTTGTGATATAAATAGAAGTCAGGAAGTGTAATGCCACCAGCCTTATTCTTTTTATGTAGTATTGTTTTGGCAATTCGAGGTCTTTTATGGTTCCATATAAATCTAATAATTCTTTTATCTATTTCACAAAAGTATGATTGTGGGATTTTGATGGGTATTACATTAAATATGTATATTGCTTTGGGCACAATGGCCGTTTTAACACTATTAAGTCTTCCTATCCATGAACAGGGGATATTTTTCCACCTCTTAAAGTGTCTTCCAATTTTTTTCAAAAGTGTCTGACAGTTTTCTGTGTTTAAGTCTGTCACGTTCTTTGTTAAGTTAATTCCCTGGTATTTCATTCTTTTTGTTGTGATAGCAAAAGGAATTGACTCCCTCATTTCTTTTTCTGAGGATTCATTGTTTGTATGAAGGAATGCTATTGATTTCTGCACATTGATTTTGTATCCTGCAACTTTACTATATTCATTAATTGTTTCTAATAGTTTCCTGCCGGAATCTTTGGAATTTTTTATATAAAGGATCATCTCATCTGCAAATAGTGACAATTTGACCTCTTCTTTCCCAATTTGAATACCTTTGATTTCTTTCCCTTGCCTGATTGCTGTGGCTAGAACTTCCAATAGTATATTAAATAACAGTGGTGACAGGGGTCATCCCTGTCTTCTTCCTGATTTTAGAGGAATAGGTGTCAGCTTTTCCCCATTCAGTATGATATTAGCCGAGGGTCTCTCATATATGACCTTTATTATGTTGAGATACTTTCCTTCTATACTTAATTTATTCAGTGTTTTGATCAAAAATGGATGTTTAATCTTGTGGAAAGCTTTTTCTGCATCAATTGAAATGACCATATGGCCTTATCTTTGATTTTGTTTATGTGGTGTATCACATTGATTGATTTTCGTATGTTGAACCATCCTTGTGCTCCAAGGATGAATCCCACTTGATCATGATGTATGATCTTTTTGATGCATTGTTGTATTCTGTTTGTTAATATTTTGTTCAGGATTATTGCATCTCTGTTCATCAGATATATTGGTCTATAGTTTTCTTTTTTTGTGTTGTCTTTGCCAGGCTTTGGTATTACAGCAATGTTGGCCTCATAGAATGAGTTAGGAAGTATTGCTTCCTCTTCAAATTTTTGGAAGAGTCTGAGGAGCATAGGCGTTAATTCTTCTTTGAATGCTTGGTAGAACTCGTTGGTGAAACCATGTGGTCCAGGGCTTTTGCCTTTAGGGAGATTATGGATAGTCATTTCAATCTCGTTGCTATTGATTGGTCTTTTTAGATTATCCAGTTCTTGGTTCAGACTTGGTAGGCTATAAGTTTCTAGAAACTTGTCCATTTCTTCTAGGTTGTTAAATTTCATGGCATAAAGTCCTTCATCATATTTTTTTATAATTTTTTGTATTTCTGTGATATCAGTGGTAATTTCTCCCCTTTCATTTCTAATTTTGGACATTTGTGTCCTCTCCTTTCGTCCCTTGATTAGTCTTGCCAAGGGTTTGTCAATTTTGTTGACTTTCTCAAAGTACCAGCTCTTCGTTATATTAATTTTTTCTATTGTCTTTCTGTTCTCTAATTGGTTTAGCTCTGCTTTAATTTTTATTATTTCTTTCCTTCTGTTGACTTTGGGTTTTGTCTGCTCTTCTTTTTCTAGTTCTTTAAGATGGGATGCTAATATGTTTTCTTGTGATTTTTCTTGTTTCTTAAGATAGGCCTGTAATGATATAAATTTCCCTCTTATTACCGCTTTCGCTGTGTCCCAATAATTCTGATACATTTTATTTTCATTGTCATTAGCTTCTATATAATTTTTAATCTCATCTTTTATTTGTTCTTTTATCCAGTCCTTTTTTAATAAGCTGTTGTTTAATCTCCATGTATATGTGATTTTTTCTGCTTTCCTTTTACAGTTGATCTCCAATCTCAAAGCTTTGTTGTCTGAGAATACACTTGGTATGATTTCAATCTTCTTGAATTTGCTGAGAGTACTTTTGTGTCCCAGCATGTGGTCTATTTTTGAGAATGTTTCATGGACAAGAAGGTGTAGTCTCTTTTTGCTGGATGAAGTGTCCTGTAAATGTCAATGATGTCCAATTGCTGTAATGTGTCACTTAGAACTGTTATTTCTTTATTTATTTTCTGTTTGGATGATCTGTCCATGGCTGTTAGTGGGGTGTTTAAGTCTCCCACTGTGATTGTGTATTCATCAGTTCCTCCTTTCAAGTCTGTTAGTAGTTTGTTGTGTATTTTGTTGCATCTTGGTGGGGAGCATAAATGTTGATTAGTGTCAACTCTTGTTGTTGTTGCATTGTGCCTTTTATCAGTATCTAATGACAATCTTTGTCTTTTACTATTTTTTTTAACTTGAATTTTATTTCATCAGCTATCAGTATGGCCACACTTGCTTTTCTCTGGTTACCATTTGCTTGGAGTATTGTATCGCATCCTTTCACTCTGAGTCTGTGTTTGTCCCTACAGCTGAGGTGTGTTTCTTGGAGACAGCATATAGATGCATTCTGTTTTTAAATCCAGTCTGCTACTCTGTGTCTTTTTATTGGTGAGTTCAGACCATTAACATTTAGAGTGATAATCGATATGTGAGGATTTCCTGTGGTCATTATTTCTTTCTTTCTTTGTTTTTGTTTGTTTGTTTGTTTAATTTGTTTCTTTCCTGTTGCCTCAACTTTGTTCCATTTTTCCTGATGTTTTGTTTTAGGCTGAAGAGCCTCCTTCAGTATTTCTTGGAGTGTTGGCCTCGTGCTGGCAAATTCCCTCAACTTCTGTTTTTCTGAGAAGGTCTTTATTCCACCTTCATATCTGAAAGATAATTTTGCTGGATAATTTATTCTTGGCTGGAAGTTTCTCTCTTTTAAATTTTTGAATATTGGATTCCACTCTCTCCTGGCTTGTAGAGTTTCTGCTGAGAAATGTGATGCCAGCCTGATGGATTTTCCTCTAAAGGTTATAGTTCTTTTTTCCCTGGCTGCCTTGAGAATTGTCTCTTTGTCTTTAGTGTTGCACATCTTTAGTACCATGTGTCTTGGAGAAGATCTCTTGGGGTCCAGGTATCTGGGGGACCTGTTTTCTTCTTGAAGTTGTGGTTTCAGATCTTTCCATAGGTTTGGAAAGTTCTCATCTATGATTTGTTTGAGTATGCTCTCTGTAGATTGCTCTGCCCCCTCTTCTATTCCTATTATCCTGATGTTGTTTTGTCTCATGGAGTCGGATATTTCTTGCAGAGTTCTTTCAATAATTTTGGTTCTATATTCCCTCTCTTCCTCTTTCTGAGCTGTTTCCATGTTCTGATCTTCAATATCACTAATTCTTTCCTCCATCTGGTTGGTCCTGTTTCCTATGGCAGTTATTTCATTTCTCACTTCTTTTATTGTATAATTTATTTCTTGTATTTCCGTCTCAATCTTCCTTGTTTTGAATTTCTTTGTTAAATTGTTCTTTGTGTTCACAGAGTTCCTATTTTATGTCGTTTATATCCTTTTTTATATTATTTATCTCAGCTATGGGGTTCTGCCAATAGGTTTTCATTTCTCCCACAGCCTTTAGAATGGCTGCTTTAAATTCTCCATCACTTAAATCCGACCCTTACAGTTGTACCAAGCTGTCTTCTGGGTAAATTTCATGTTCTTTCTGAGAAGTTTTAGTTTTTAAGGAATTCATCCTGTCCGCTGGGTTCTTCCTCTTTGACATGTTCAGTGCCCAGATTATTGCTTTTGTGGTGTCTTGCTGTAGGGCAGACACTAGGCGGCACTGGGGGTCAAGTTTTGGGGGAGAGGGGGCTGTTTGTTTCTCGTTTCTGATCTCCTACTGCGTTTGGAGGCTATGCCCATATATCTTGTGGAGAGGCCAAGAAAAGGTGTTCCAAAGGTGGCTCTGCCTTCTGCCCTTTGGTGGGGCAGCTGTTTTGAGGCTTGTTTCTGCTGGCTCGGGTGAATGCTATCAAGTCAGTCTTTCTTCATAGCCCTGATTTAGCATCTGGCAAATTACAGGTTCACACTGCTTTCAGAACCCTGTGGTGCATGAGGAAGTGCAAGCTCCATAATTACAAAGTTGTGCAGGCCTATCTTAAGAAACAAGAAAAATCACAAGTGAACACCTTACCATCCCATCTTCAAAAAAAAAAAAGGGAGAGCAGAGAAAATCCAAAGTCAGCAGAAGGAAAGAAATAATAAAAATTAAAGCAAAGCTAAACCAATTAGAGAAGAGAAAAACCATAGAAAAAATTAATATTATGAAGAGCTGGTTCTTTGAGAAAGTCAACAAAATGGACAAACCCCTGGAGAGACTAATCAATGGACAAAAGGAAAGGACACAAATATCCAAAATTAGAAATGAAAGGGGAGAAATTACCACTGATAACAGACAAATACACAGGATTATAAGAAAATACTATGAAGGACTTTATGCCGCAAAATTTAACGTTCTAGAAGAAATGGACAAATTTCTAGAAACTTATAGCCTACCAAGACTGAACCAAGAAGAACTGGATAATATAAATAGACCAATGAATAGCAACGAGATTGAAATCACTATCCATAATCTCCCTAAAGGCAAAAGCCCTGGACCAGATGATTTCACCAACAAGTTCTACCAAGCATTCAAAGAAGAATTAACACCTATGCTCCTCAGACTCTTCCAAAAAATTGAAGAGGAAGCAATACTTCCTAACTCATTCTATGAGACCAACATTACTCTATTACCAAAGCTTGGCAAAGACAACACCAAAAAAGTAAACTATAGACCAATATCTCTGATGAACAGAGATGCAAAAATTCTGAACAAAATATTAACAAACAGAATACAACAATGCATCAAAAAGATCATACATCATGATCAAGTGGGATTCATCCTTGGAGCACAAGGATGGTTCAACATGCGAAAATCAATCAATGTGATACACCACGTAAACAAAATAAAAGATAAAGACCGTATGGTCATTTCAATTGATGCAGAAATAGCTTTCGACATGGTACAACATCCATTTATGATCAAAACACTAAATAAAATAGGTATAGAAGGAAAATATCTCAACATAATAAAGGCCATATATGACAGACCCTCAGCTAACATCATACTGAATAGGGAAAAGTTGAAACCTATTCCCCTAAAATCAAGAACAACAGGGATGCCCCCTGTCACCACTGTTATTTAATATAGTACTGGAAGTTCTAGCCACAGCAATCAGGCTAGAGAAAGGAATTAAAGGTATCCAAATTTCAAAAGAAGAGGTCAAACTCTCATTATTTGCGGATGACATAATCCTTCATATAAAAACTTCCAAAGATTCCACCAGGAAACTATTAGAAACAATTAACAAATATAGTAAAGTTGCAGGATACAAAATCAATGTACAAAAATCAACAGCATTCCTTTATACAAACAACGAATCCACAGCAAAAGAAATGAGGGAGTCAACTCCTTTTGCTCTCACAACAAAAAGAATGAAATACCTGGGAATTAACTTAACAAAGAACGTGACAGACTTATAAACAGAGAACTATAAGACACTTATGAAAGAAATTGAAACAGACTTTAAGAGGTGGAAAAATATCCCCTGTTCATGGATAGGAAGACTTAACATTGTTAAAATGGCCATTCTGCTCAAAGCAATCTACATATTTAATGAAATACCCATCAAAATCCCACAGTCATACTTTCGTGAAATAGGTAAAAGAATTATTAGATTTATATGGAACCCTAAAATACCTCGAATTGCCAAAGCAATACAACAGAAAAAGAACAAGGCTGGTGGCATTACACTTCCTGACTTCTATTTATATGACAAAGCATCAATAGTCAAAACAGCTTGGTACTGGCAGAAGAACAGTAAAAGAGACCAATGGAATAGAACTGAAAACCTAGAAATAAACCCACAAATATAGGGACAATTAATTTTCGATAAAGGAACAAAAAACATACAATGGGGAAAAGACAGCCTCTTTAGTAGGTGGTGCTGGGAAAACTGGAAAAACATATGCAAAAGAATGAACCTGAGCTGTGAATTCTCTCCATATACAAAAATTAACTCAAAATGGATTAAAGACCTTCATATAAGACCTGTAACAATAAACTGTATGGGAGAAGACATTGGTACTAAACTTATAGACCTAGGACTCAAGAAAGACTTCATGAACCTGTCCTCAAAGGCAAGGGAAGTAAAAGCAAAAATGAATGAATGGGACTATATCAAATTAAAAAGCTTCTGCACAGCAAAAGAAACCATCAACAAGGCAAAGAGACAGACATCTGAATGGGAGAAAATATTTGCAAATAACACATTAGATAAGGGTCTAATATCTAAAATATATAAAGAGCTAATAAGACTTAAGAACAAAAAAACAAACAACCCAATTGAAAAGTGGGTAGAAGAACTAAACAGACACTTCTCCCACGAAGAAATACAAATGGCCAGCAGATATATGAATAAATTCTCATCCTCATTAGCTATCAGGGAAATGCAAATCAAATCCACAATGAGATATCATCTCACACCTGTGAGAATGGCTATTATCAACAAGACAAGGAATTACAAGAGCTGGAAAGGATGTGGTGAAAATGGAACTCTGGTACACTGCTGGTGGGAGTGCAAACTGGTACAAGCACTGTTGAAGGCAGTGTGGAAGTTCCTCAGAAAATTGGGAATTGAGCTACCATTTGACCCAGCAATCCCCCTTCTGGGGATCTACCCAAAGAACTTGAAAACTTTTGTCTGCAAAGATTTGTGTACCACAATGTTCATTGCAGCGCTGTTCACAGTGGCCAAAACATGGAAACAACCAAAGTGCCCTGTGACAGATGACTGGATAAAGAAGCTGTGGTACATATACACAATGGAATGTGACTCAGGTGTAAGAAAAATGAAATATTGCCATTTGCGACAAAATGTATGGACCTGGAGATCATCATGCTAAGTGAAATAAGCCAGACAGAAAAAACAAAGAACTGCATGATTTCACTCATATGCAGAATATAAAACTGAAAGAAAAGTAAAAAAGAAATGAATGAACAAATAACCCATGGGCACAATCAATAGTTTAATGTTCATTTGGGGATAAGTGGGTTAGGGAGGGGAGAAAGAGGAGGGGGTCGGAGAGGAGGGTGGGAAGCTAAATATAAGGTGATGGAAAGGGAAGTCACATTAGGTGGTGAACTTAGTATACATCAAGTTGACAATTCACTGTAGAATTGTATGCCTGAAACCTATGTAATCCTTGCTAACAGATGTCACCCGAATAAGTCTAACAATAAAAATGAATTTTAAAGAAAGAAATAATAAATTACTTTTGAAGTATTGTAGTAGAAGGTGAAAATTATTAGACAAAAGTAAAAAGGTAAAGCAAATATAGTGAATCATGAGTGCTTGTCGGAGGAGTAGAGGGCCAGGTTATAATTTTAAATAGGGTAGCCAGGACAAGTCTCACTGAGAAAATAAACTGCATATGAACCAAGACGTGCAGGGGGTGAGTTTGTTTCCCCTCTACTCATAAATATCTGGGTAAAAGGCATTCTGAGGAGAAAGAACTGACAGTATTTTGAAGGTATCAGTGGCAGTGTGAATAGAATGTACAAGAAACAGCAGGATGGTCAGTGTGAGTGATGTGGAGTGATCCAGGTAGAGTCATTTAGGAGGATCCCCATTGGGGCCCAGATGTGCAGGTGCTTAGGAGATCATAATAAGAACTTCGGCTTTTGGTGGAAATGAAATAGGGAACAACTAAATTTTGTAAAAAAATTGCTTTGGCAGTTTGGTAGTCAATCACAGTTGGGACGACATGAAAAATGCAGAAATCTCTTGATCATCAGAGGTGGTTAAGTGTGGTCATGTGCTGGGTACCTTTTAATGGTAGGGGATCCGCTGAGTGATTAAATATGTAGCATGACAGAAAGAATGAGGTCAACTTGATTTTAAGTTTTCTGGTCTATCAAAGATTATTGGTGAAGCAGATTAAGTATAAATATAAAGATAATGTAGATTCACATACAGCAAGCCAAAGTGAAGATATTACTCAAATGCAAGTTCCTCTTAAACTAGTTTGGGCATAATGAAGATAATGAGAATAATCTGTAACAAATAATGCATTTAACTCTTTTTTGTTTGCCCCAGAAATACTCGATGACAGCACTAGCAGCTACAGTGTTTACCCTGAGACAACTTAAGGATTGCAGTCCTGACCTTATTGCTAAAGTTCTTTGCTTTGAAATTTACCACTCAAAAAATACTATTAAATACTGATTATTGTCTACATTTTTGTTACATTCGGATTAGAGACAAGTTCTGTTTATAAATAACTCTGAGACATTTTTATACTTAATTTTCACATTGGAAACTGTATTTATGTAAAATTAAATGAATGTGGAAGTGAGCTGCACTTTTGTTTTCCTAAATGGAAAAAAAAAATTTTGTTTTCAGTCCTGGCTCTAGCACTCAGCAACTGAGTGATATTGATGAAGTAATTTCATCGCACCATCCCTCTGATTGCTCATCAGTGAAAAGGAGGTAACCCCTGCCTGACTACCTCCTAAGAGTGCTGTCCATATAAACAACAAAGAATAAACAGAAAGATAAAAGAAAACAAAAGTAGACTAGGGTGATTACAATGAAAGTTGCCTTGGAAGTCAACTCTAGATTCCAATTCACTTGAAAGAAAAAAAAAAGAATGCATCTGAAAATTTTAAGACAGTTGATTCTTTGAGAAATGAGGCATTCAATACCCTCAAAGTAGTTCATTCTGTGTTTGTACTACTGGAATTTTTGTCATGTTACACTTGTTGTAACTGTTTTTTCCTCTGGTTTTACAATGAAGTAGCTACCATTCATGCTCTGTTTTAGCCATTGTTGCTTTTTGATGCTGTAATTCTGTTCTACTGACAGTCATCATATTTTATTATATTTATTTATAATGTCTGTGGCACTGTTTATCAAATAAATAGAAATATGGTTAAGTTAAAAAAAAGAAAAAATTAATAGTTCAAAGAACTGGTTCTTTGAGGAAGTCAACAAAATTGACAAACCCCTGGCTAGATCAATCAAAGGATGAAAGAAAAAAACACAAATATCCAAAATTAGAAATGAAAGGGGAGAAATTACCACTGATACCACAGAAATACAAAGGATTGTAAGAAAATATTATGAAGGACTTTATGCCAGTAAATCATACAACCTAGAAGAAATGGACAGGACTCTAGAAACTTACAGCCTTCCTGGACTGAACCAAGGAAAAACTAGATAATCTAAATCAATCAATCAATAGCAAAGAGATTGAAATGACTATCCATAATCTCTTTAAAGGCAAAAGAACTGGACCAGATGGTCTGACCAATGAGTTCTTCCAAGCATTAAAAGAAGAATTAAAGCTTATCCTCCTCAGACTCTTCCAAAAAAGTGAAGCAGAAGAAATACTTCCTAACTCATTCTATGAGGCCAACATTACTTTAATACCAAAGCCTAGTAAAGACAACATACAAAAAAAGAAAACTATAGACCAATATCTCTGATGAACATAGATGCAAAAATCCTAAACAAATATTAGCAAATAGAATACAACAAATGCATCAAAAAGATTATACATCATGATCAATAGGGGTTTATCCCAGGAGCACAAGGATGGTTCAACATACAAAAATCAATCAATGTGAATCACCATATAAACAAAATAAAAGACAAAGACCATATGGTCATATTAATTGTTGCAGAAAATGTTTTCGACAAGATACATATATTTATGAACAAAACACTAAATAAAATAGGTATAGAATGCAAGTATCTCAACATAATGTAGGCCATACATGACAAACCCTCAGCTAACATCACACTGAATGGGGAAAAGTGAAAGCCTAGTCCCTTAAAATCAGGAACAAGACAGGGATACCCCCTGTCACCACTTCTATTCAATGTAGTACTGGAAGTTCTAGCCACAGCAATGAAGGAAGGGAAAGGAATAAAAGGTATCCAAATTGTGAAAGAAGAGGTCAAATTGTCACTATTTGCAGGTTACATGATCCTTTATATAAAAAATTACAAGTATTCCACCAGGAAATTATTAGAACAATAAATTAATACAGTAAAGTCTCAGGATACAAAATCAATGTACAAAAATCAATAGGATTTTTATATACAAACAATGAATCCTCAGAAAAAGAAACGAGGGAGTCAATTCCTTTTCTATCACAACAAAAAGAAAGAAATACCTGAAAATTAACTTAACAAAGAATGTGACAGACTTATACATGGAAAACTATGAGACGCATTTGAAAGAAATTGAAACAGACAGTAAGAAATGAACAAACACCCCCTGTTTATGGATAGTAAGACTTAACATTGTTAAAATGACCATTTTTGCCCAAAGCAACCTACAGATTTAATGCAATACCAATCAAAATCCCACAATCATATTTTCATAAAATAGATAAAAGTATTATCAGATTTATATGGAACTATAAAGGACCTCCAATTCCTAAGGCAATACTACATAAAAAGAATAACGTTGTGGTATTACACTCCCTGACTTCAAATTGTATTACAAAGCATCAATCGTCAAAACAACTAGGTATTGGTCAAAAAACAGAAACACAGACCAATGGAACAGACTTGAAAAAACAGAAATAAATCCACAAATTTATGGACAAATAATTTTTTATAAAGGAGCAAAAAATATGCAATGGGGGAAAGGCAGCCTCTTCAGTAGATGGTACTGGGAAAACGGAAAAAACATATGCAAAAGAATGAACCTGAGCTGTGAACTCTCACCATATACAAAAATTAACTCAAAATGGATTAAAGACTTTCATATAAGACTTGAAACAATATGCTATATAAAAGAAGACATAGGTACTAAACTTATGGACCTGGGGCTCAAGAAAGACTTCATGAACCTGACATCAAAAGCAAGGGAAGTAAAAGCAAAAATAAATGAATGGGACTATATCAAACTAAAAGTCTTCTGCACAGCAGAAGAAACCATCAACAAGGCAAAGAGATATCCAACTGAATGGGACACAATATTTGCAGATAACACATCAGATAAGGGTCTAATATATAAAATATATAAAGAACTAATACAACTAAGAACAAAAAAACAAACGACACAATTAAAAAGTGGGCTATCAGGGAAATGCAAATCAAAACCACAATGAGATACGACCTCACACCTGTGAGAATGGCTGTTATGAACAAGACAAGGAATAACAAGTGCTGGAGAGGATGTGGAGAAAAAGGAACTCTGGTACACTGCTGGTGGGAGTGCAAAATGGTACAACCACTGTGGAAGGCAGTGTGGAGGGTCCTCAGAAAATTGGGAATGGAGCTACCATTTGACCCAGCAATCCCCCTTCTGGGGATCTACCCAAAGAACTTGAAAACCTTTGTCC
>PVJL010012598.1:23125-36541 GCA_004026885.1 Lyroderma lyra | reverse complement strand
TGTGCGTGTATGTGTGTGTGCATGTGCGTGTGTGCGTGTGTGTGCATGTGCATGTGTGTGTGCATGTGCATGTGTGTGCATGTGCATATGCATGTGTGTGCGTGTGTGTGCATGTGTGTGTGCATGTGCATGTGTGTGCATGTGCATATGCATGTGTGTGTGCGTGTGGGGGCAACTCTGAGGGGGTCGGCAGGACGCTGCCACATGAGAGGGGAGAGACGCCAGGCAAGAGGACTAGGGAGGGACGAAGCGTCACAAGCCACATGAGTCTGGAAGGAACATGCGGTGCTGTCTCCTCAGCTGGCACGCCTGCTCTCTCCAAACATGAGAAAACCCCTCATGTACCTCATGTACCCCCTAAGCTCCGCTCATGGAGCCTGCACGGAGCCGGCACCCCGCAGGGTGTCGTAAGCAGTCAGCTGGCGTTCTGGGACAGAAACGGTACTTCCATAGGAACTCGATCCCAAGACCCAAACACCTTTCCCTTTCTGGGAATAATTTGTTCTGTGTCGTTTCGTTTGTTTTCCTGTTCCGATCTGCGCCGCAGATTATCGTTTCAACATCTGAGAGCAACTCGGGGAAGAAAACGTGATCTGGACGTACATCGAATGCCTGAGGAGCATCAGACCCTTTTATGAGGCGAAAGCAGGAGGCAGCGACGCTGGGCTGACGGGGAAGGAAAGCAGCTGCGACTTCTTTTCCATCTGCACAAGCATCACTTGATGTTCGTAAGGGGAAATACAAGAAAAGGCACGAAGGTGACAAGTGATAAATCTACGAAACCAAGGAAGACGTCAAGGGGCCGGTTTACATCAAACATCAGAGCAGAGTTTCTATAAAGCCCTGTTCAATGCCAAAGGCAACCAGACACACACACGCACGCACACACACACGCATGCACACACACGCACACATGCACGCGAACGCACACGCACGCACACACACACATGCATGCACACACACACAAACACATGCGCACGCATGCACACACACACACATACACACACACACATGCATGCACACACACACAAACACATGCGCACGCATGCACACACACACCTTAAACTGGCATTCCACTGGCCAAGGACTTCGCACGATCCCCTCACTGCCAAGTTCCGGATAACCCGCAGCTGGTACTTCCCCTGTCCCTGCTGCACGCTGTTAGAAGTGAACAACCCGCGTGGGAAGGTGAAGCAGCTCCCGCAGCCCCGCGAGCTCGGCCTGCCTGGGACTCGGGAGCGAAGACACGCACAGCCGCGCCCCAGGCCCCCGTGCTGGGGCTCGCGTCCTCCTCTACAGGTGATGAAGGTCAGGGCCGGGGAGATGCGGGGCGCCCTGGCGGAGAGCCACCTCAGCGGGCCGCCCCGTGCCCGTGCCCGCCCCCGCCCCGCGGAGTCCCGCGTGCTCTCCCGAGTGTGACGACGTGTGAGGCCACCACCTTGCAGAGCCCAGCCTGGCCGCGCTCACCGACGCGCGGAACAGCAGGCCGCAGGCGCCCGGGCAAACTCGCCTCCCTGCAGCCTCTCGGACAGGACGCGAGCCCAGGCCCTGCCCGGCCTGCCGCTGACCGGCACAAGCAGACCTCGGCCGGGCCGTTTTAAAAACCAAGGACGCAGGCCGGACTCCCGGTGTCGATCGGGGAGTCTCAGGGGGCGGGCTGCGCTGTGAACCCAGACGCCCCGGAGGGCAGGGCCCGCTGCCCTCACCCGCCCTGGGGCAGACGCAGAGAAAATAAACGCAGTTCACTGCGCCTCCTCGCACGCCGGCGCCCAGTTGTCCAGCAGCCTCCACTGTCAGAACAGAACCCCCGAACCGGGGGGGCACTCGGTGCATGTCTGAGCCGAAGCCCACGTTCAGACCTCAGACTGGGAGGGCGGGGGCTCTGAGGACGCCAAGGGTCACCAAGAGAGGGACGCCAAGAGAGGAAGTGACGCAGGAGCAAAACTGAGCAATCTGGGCATGAGAGCAGGTCCCCCAGATCGAAGACCGATGTCACCCTGGGGGAGGGAAGGGACTTGGGGGCCAGGCTCCCGCCACACCGCCGCCTGCACGTGAGCACGCCCGTGGGCTTCAGGGGCCGCTTTCTGAACTAACGGTCCGAGAACTGCCCGGACGTTCTGTGTCCCCCTTCCAGTTCCCCACCCCACCTCTCAATTCCTCCACTCCCTCCCTTCCCGCCTTTCCCAACGGCCCCCGGGCCTCCCACTGGCAGAGCAGGTAGCGAAGGTGACGGGGTTCCTGAGCCTCCAGGCATGCGAATCCGCGCTCCCTGCGGCTCCCCCCTGCAACACGCCTGATGCTCAGAGCACCCACCCAGCTCCTGGCCTCCCGTGGGGAGAGGGTCTATTCGGGACAAGCCGGCGGGAGCCTGACGTGTCCCCTGCTCTCAGGGGAGGAGAGAGTGGTGAGGACAGGCAGCATGGCTAGGCGGTACGACCTTGAGCCTCAGCCTGGCTCGTCCCAAGTAGAACTTAGGGAGGCTGGATCGGAGCAAACAGAATTCTTAGCTTAGTCTCCAAGGGCCCTGCGGATGGACCTTGTCATGTCTGCACAACCCACCCCAGTGTCACTCTGCACCGGGACCCCTGACGCCCAACTGGGTCACCACCCGGGTCCTCCATGCCACCTCTCCCTTAAAGGTTTTGCGAGCAAAGTGGCAGCTTCTGAAAAGTGTCTTCATCCTTTAGGACACCTCGCGTTTGTCGTGTACACCAAGCTGAATGGCTAGGAGCACAGCACAAAGTTATGGCAAGGTCACGACACCTCACCGCGTTGTGTGTACTGTGCCGCCAACGTGAGCGCACGGTGGCAGGTTCGTGAACTTAGGTGTCAGATTTCGGGGACGACGACAGCTGTGAGGGCCACTCCAGAGAAAGGGCTGCAAAACTGCTCTGAAGGGTGGACTAGGCGCTGGCGTTGGTGCACGGCTTCCTGACGGGAGGACTTCGAAGGGGACCGTGGTGACACTCAGCAGCGAGGTACATAGTGCTTTTTCTAGGACGAGTTCGTGAACTTAATTGTCCAACGTCGTACGTGCAAAATGCCGGGCCAGGACACAGGACATCCCCAATAATACTAACGTGACGGGGCAAAGGGCTTTCAAATTCACTCTTAAAGGAAAAAACCATGAAATGCCCTGATATTTAATACAAGAACATCATATCCTAATGCCAGTGTTTTTAAGAAGCCACCAGTGGGTGGCCCTCCTTCCCTGACCTGGGTGCTGACAAAACTGCCATTTGTCACATTGGGTGACAGCTACGACCCTGGGGGGAGGCCCTGGAAGGGGGGTTGGTGGCTACAGGTGAGACTTCGGCTCCCTTACAGTCACAGCTGCGTGGGGCTCCTGGGCCATCCAAGTTCATGTCCATGAAGACAAAGGGAGCTGGTGAAATGCCCACAGTGCACGCTGACGAGTGGACGAGGGCAGGGAGCACAGAGCCCTGGCCCGCCGCCGTCACGCTGCAGGTACACACGTGTGTCAGGCCCCTGAGCTCGCATCTGTGGCAGCAGACAGGCCGTCCCAAGGCCTGGGAAGGGCCCCAGGAGCCGCATAGAGATTCGGGGTACGGGGGGGGTCCTGCGTCTTCCGCTCCTGCTCAGACCACGCGTGATACCTGCCTTTAAGAAAACGTTCTGCCAAAGCAAAGGGGAAACGCGTGTCTCCGTCGCTGCAGGCCCGTGCTGTCCGGAGCGCTGCCTGTGATCTGCAGCTGGGAGCCCTGCACCTAGGTGCCCGGCCGGGCCCCTCGCCGTCCTCCCGCCAAGATTCCCAGCAGCACGGCCTGACCGGAAAAGCGGGCAGCCCCGGCCCTGGGGGAAGGCAATTATGGCCGCACGGACCGTCCCAGAATAGTGGACCCGGAAGCTCTGGCTGGGCGCAGAGCTGCCACATCAAAGCCCCGCCGGCCACCACCATGATTCAGGAGCGGCTGCCACGCAACGGGCTCCGGGCAGGAGGCACAGCCCGACCCCTGCGACTTTCCCGAGGGACGCGGAACCCCCCAGCCACTTCACAAGTGGTCACGCAGGTCACTTTCTCAAGGGACATGCTGAGAAGCCCACGTATAACTACACCACCAGGTCTGGAACTTGCTTTTCAACAGGCTGCTCTACCTAAAATACACCTTCTTGTTATTCTTCCAAACTGGGTGATAGCCGAGGGGAAGCCTTGTCCTCTGTCCTCTGTCCTTGCTGTCGCTGTCACAGCAGCCAGGGAGTTAGCCGGGCTTGTCCTGAAACTCTTTCTTTCCCCCTTCTGGACCTTTCCCCAGCCTGTCTACTGGGGCAGCAGCGCAGAGCAATGGACCAGCAAATGGGATTGCCGGGCAAGGCGGGTGGTGACCAGCTCCAACTTCCTGGGAATGAGTGTGACCGCTGTGTGTGTCCATCTGTCACCCTCCGGTGCAGTGTGTCACGAGCCCTCCGAGATCCGTATGCTTCCTGGACCCTTGCCATCCTGCCTCCCCCATCCCCATCCGTCACACCAAACAGGGACATCCAGGACCTAGTGGCCGTGGCCGCAGCCCCCTTAAGAAAAGCTGGGGCCCAGGGACCTGGAGGGGGGCAGAGACGCCCCAGTACCCCCAAGGTGACACGTGGTTCAAAGACTGGAAAAGGGGTGGAGCAGATGAGGACACCGGTGTTCCTGAACACGAGAGCATCACGGAGGGGGCTGTCGGCACACAGCCCCGGGTGTTCTCGGGGATCACGGGGGAGGCCCAGAACGAGGAGGCCCCTGAACTCCAAGTATTTACAGAAACCGCCGTGCTGTCCACCCCACAAACAAGCACTGTTGAGGGCAGAGCTGCTTGGGACAATCCGGGACAGGTGAGGTGAGGCGCCCCATGACTGCATAGCACTGGCTCGTGAAGTCCTCCGGGCCCAGGGCCACCGGTGCCAGGTGGACAGTGGGCAGCCCCGGCGCCCTGGGCAATCACCGTGCCCAGCCTCCACTCCTGAGCACGTCCTTCCGAGTGGCCCGTCCACCCCGCAGGCGTCTGCCCCATGCACGTAACATGCAAAGGGGGTACAGGGCCGTCCTCAGCACGTCCCCCGTGACGGCAGGGCCGAGGGCACGTGGGGCCCGGAGAGGGGCTTCCCACCGGCCTGGCTCTCGGGACAGGCTCCCTGCGGACGCCTAACCGAGGGGAGGGAGTGACCGTGACCCGACGCCCCTGGACGCCATCCGCAGGGAGCCAGGAGTGGATGAGACCGCGGCTCGGGCAGGAGCTGCCTTATGGGTCCAGATGGAGTCTGAACTTGACCCCTGAGGCCCTGGGAGACGCGGATGGGGTTCTGAGCAGAGAGTGTCTTCACAGCTTTGCCATTTCAGGACGACTCTCCGCAGCCTCAGGGGCAGACACCGCGTTCGCACTTGGCGCCGGTGCGTGAGAATTCGGCAGCGGCCGCGGGATTTCCAAGGCGCAGGTCGTGCAGGCTACCTGACAGTGTGTGAGGCCCCGAGCCTTCCAGAAGGGTGACCCGGAGGCGAGGCGGTGCCCCGGCACCAGGGCATTCAGGCACCGCATCTTTAAGGACATGCCTGCAGTCAGTGGTGGAGGGGACAGAACTGCTGAGCTTCGGGAGACCAGACGCGAGACCCAGCTGCGGGGGACGTGCGTGAGCTCGGACGACTCCATGAGCCCCAGGAGCCTCGGTGCCCGAGGACACTCACCCTGCTTCTCACAGGGTGCTCACAGGGATCACGGAGGTGGCCCGCACGCACGGAACGCCAACGAGCAGGAACCGCCGTGGCGCAGGGGCAGGGACCTGGAGGCTCTGCCGACCCCGAAAGCCCAGATTGGCCGCCTCACGGTGACGTCCGTGCCTCCATCCGCCGACACAGAGGACACCAAAGCCATGAAGGAAGGCGCATCGTCAAGGAGCTCGCCAGAAAATAAGTGGCTTTCACGGTGCGTCTTGTCCCCGGGAAACAGAAACAAGGCAGGAATCTGCCACGAGGCAGCCGAGCCTCCCTCTGCGAATCAGACATCCCCAATGTGTCATCTGGGCTATTCTGGAACAAACACCCCACATGCCCCGGGAGGATCCCCTCACCGCCAAAGGTCCCTGGGGGCCCGTGGCCACGTGACATTAGAGCTTCTTTCGGAGTCCAGGCGGTACAGATTCCTGCTCACCCCGAGTCTAACTAGTATTTAAGTGTGCTGATTATAGCTGCAAACACGCTGCCTAGGCCGCGTGCGGTTGGAGAGGTGGACGGGAGAAGCCTTGGAAATTTACAGCCTAGAAATAGCACGCGGCCTGTCTGCCTGCATCGATCCCTCTGTGACCAGCCAAGGGCCCGGAGCAAACAAAAGGCAGAGAACGAAACCAGGCCTTCTGCCACCGTGTCCCTGTGACCGGCACTCGGCAGACCAGCCCGCCGTCTGGGAGGCCTCCCGGGGCCAGGGCCGCAGAGCCAGGGCTGGGGCTTACGACATGGGCATTCGGGCCGGCACACTGGGTGACCCTGACAAGACGTCTAGACATGACCTGGGTTAAAGGAAAATAATTAAAAGTGGAAATGTTCAATTCACTTCCTAACTGCAGTAGCTGCTCTACCTGGAGGGGAGATGAGCTATCGGTGGCAGGAAGGCCTAGACGGGCTGCGGGGAACCCAGCTCTGTGGGGGGACGGTGTCTCTTCACAAATGTGTTGATACAGTAGAGCAAGTTTGTCTGACCCACGGCCCGCGGGCCACATGTGGCCCAGGACAGCTTTGAATGCGACCCAACACAGATTTGTAAACTTCCTTAAAATATTATGAAAATGATGCAAACACCTTTTTTCTTAGCTCATCAGCTACCATTAGTGTATTTTAGGTGTGGCCCAAGACAATTCTGCTTCTTTTTTTGGGGTGGGGGGTAAGCTCCCTGGCTGGGAATCGAACCCAGGCCGCAGTGTTGAGAGCGCCGAAGCCTAGCCACTACACCACCAGGGAACTCCCCCATTCTTCTTTCAACGTGGTCCAGGGAAGACACAAGGTTGGACACTCCTGCACTAGTGACAATAAGGGTACAATGAAATTCTAGAATAACAAATCCAGAATGTCATGCTGATAATAACTGACGTTAACACGGCTACGTTCTCTCTGCTTGTGTCATGTCTGAAGGAGTCCCTTGTTCACATACAGGTGACATGCGCATCACTCATCCCGTCCAGATCGACCAGCAAAGACTCCCTGACACCCACATCACTGCGAGTCTACACAGCAGCCATGACAACCCCCCTAGTGGTGCGGGGTCATCACCTGGGGATGCTCCGAATACTGACATGGATCGAACCCAAGAACTTCCACATCTCCAGTAGCAACAAAGACGTAATTACTTCAGAATAAACATGGGAGACACCTGCTTCCTTCAATACAATGATGAGATTCTATAAAAGTCCCTTACCCTGGAAAATAACTAAAACCCAGCTAAAATATTGTACTAAAAAAATGATAATAATAGAACCACACAGCTAGTTCATAAGTCTCTCAGTCACCCGTGGTGTTCCGAGGCCTTTGCTCCTTTTCACGAATTACCTGGGACTTCACGTGCACACAGTCAGATTTCAGCAGGGCCCGCGAAGCAGAGAGAAACAGAGCGAACAGCGGCCAAACTGTAACAGGGAAAACGCGGTCGGAGCACAAAGAAACGAAGGTGGACTTTTAAGAGAGTCAGAAAATAGTGTAAAAAACAATTGGGAGAAAAATATCCCAATTTATTGAAGATTATAAGAAATGAGCGGATTACATTAGATTCCCAAAAGAAAAAATGTTAACATTAAATTTTGGGAAGAGAGAGAGATGCATAAAACCATAAGACACTGGAGAGATTGTGTCAAAGAATGGAGAAAGGTGATCCAGGGAGAGGCCAACCCCCCAAAAAAAGCTTTTATCAGATAAATTGGGATTTAAAGCAGAATACAGAACTAGAGGGCAGAAATGCAACTGTGTAACAATAAGAGGCCCAAGACATTGTGAAGTGGTAACAATTCTAAATTTATATACACTAAACGGCCTCAAAACATGGAAGCCAACACTGCTGTGGTTACTGGACAGATGGCACACAGGCCATGGCGGTGAGGAAAGACATGAAAAGTACTAATACCAATCTAAATTTAATGGACAATGTAAATCTCATCATCAACAAGCTGAAAATTCACAATCTCCTCAAAAACACACAAAACACTGACAAAAACTGACATTACACAGGAACATAAAAAAACAACCTACCCCATTTCAAGTATCTGGTACCATATGGATCATGTACTCTGACAACCAATGCAATTGAGATCGATATCAATGAAAAAGTTCTCCACGTTTGAAAACTGTAACAAATTGATTAATAATTCATGGGCTTAGAAGAAAATACAGAACTTTAAAAATGTGTGTAATAGAACTAAAGAATAATGAGAATGTTATGTGACAATCCCTGTGTGATGCCACCAGTGCAGGACTGAGAGGGAAACTCAATCTTACATACTCACCTTAAAGAAGTAGTTTAGGAATTACTGAGCTATCTTTCTAGTGTAAGCAGTTAGAAATGCAACTGCAGAATATATACAGAGTAGAAGGAAAGAGCTGCAACAGATAAAAAACCAAATAAATAAAACACTAAATAAAGTTAAAGAGTCAACAAACTCAGTATTTTTTTTTAATAATAATAAAACACACACTCTCTGGTCAAGGAAGAAAAAAGATATGGCCCAAATAAACTATATTTATAGTGAAAGAGATAACAGAGATTTATAACTAAATGAATAATTTTATGCTAATTTTAACTTGTAATATAGGTGGGAAGCAATGAATATACTCCTGAAACATGTAATTTAAGAAAGCTGACACAAAAAAGAAATGAGTATAAGTAACTTTAAAAGCCTAGGAAAATTGAATAGATAGAAATCTTCCAACAAGGAAATCACTAGGTCTTGTTTTCAGCTGAGTACTACCAAAATTTCAAGAGCACATAACTCAAATTACAGCTAAAATCTTGCAAGGAACAAGAGAAAAAAATGAAAATAGGAAAAAACAAAAAACCTCCCTCAAAATCAGACAAAAGCAGTTAAAGGAAAAATGCAGACCAACCTCACTCATGAGTAAAGAAACAAAAATTTTAAACAAAATAAGAGCAAATAGATCCCAGATGTTCATCAGATGTGTATTTAGGAAGGGGGGGAAAAAACAACATAAAGTAAAAAAGCTAGATTTATCCTGGGAATATGAGAGCATTTAACGTTGGAGTAATTCATACACTTACTATAAGATAATGAGAGGAAACCAGTGGAAGCCCTATGGTCATCCTAATAGATGCAGAACAGCCTCGTGTGTTTATGATTAAAAACATATGTCACAACTCTGCCAAACAGATATTTAAAGGGGCTTCCTTAACCTCATGAAGGGCATTTGGGGAAAAAAGTGACAGCCAAACATCATTCTTAATCAAATGAGAACTAGGAAAGGCTATCTTCTGTGGCTCAAGTCAACAGTGGACTGTAGGCCCCACCCCAAAGAAGGAAACAAGAAAAAATATACATGAGAACTGAAAAGAAATAAACAATAACTAATCACGATGAATTTTTAAAGGTAAGAGGATCTATAGATGAGTTATTGCAAGTTCTAAAGGTTTAGTAAAGTGGCTGGATACAAGGTCAATATACAAATGTCAATGACACCTTTTTATACTCCACAATGATACCATGACCAAAGGCACCCCAAACTAAGGTGACAAAGAACAAACTGAACAGACGTTGCATGCACCTAGCAGTGTACAGAAGACGAATAAGACCTGTCTAGTATAATTCTTTAACAAAAGACGTTTGTGAAGGCAAATATACAGATACATTGCTATAGACAGGAGGACTCAATTCCCCCCACCAAGGCAATTCTTTCTAAATTGACGTATAGATTTAATTCCATCCAAGCAAATTCCCAACAGGTTCTATTGTTGTGTTTTGTTTTTTATTGTTACTGTTGCTGTTTTATAAACTAACTCTAAAATTTCTGTAAAATGCCCAAATACAGCCAAACAACACCGCGTAAGAGGAATGGATGGGGAGGCTGAGGATGGAGACTTGGTGGAGAGCAACGCTGACTAACTGGTCAGCTCTGACGATCTACTGATGTCATGGTCCCTGTAATATGGGGGACACCCTTCACATCTCGTCCTATAGAAGCACAAGAACCTCTCTCACTTCGCGTACTTTTGATTTGTTCTCTATTCTATTGGAAGCTTCTTGATTCCTTAAAAAAAATTAAATAAAAAAGTGCTGTGAACCACTTTCCCCAGATTAGCCCTGGGAAATCTTCAAAGATTATGAAATAGGATTTTTTTTCCCATCTTGGCACAATTTACACACAAAACATCCTGTTTCCCATTAATCCTCACATTCAGTTTGCTTACTCACACAGTGGAGAAATCACGCTACACTCTTTATCTGATTTGCAAAACCCCATATTGCAGATTTTTCTTCCTGGGGGTCTTGGCGAAAAGATTCCCGTCCCCTTCAGCTGGCACCAGTGTTGAACTTGAGTTGGGGAAAGAGAACCCAGAACAAAATTACAAAGTGCCATGTGGTCATCTTGCACAGCCTCGTGTCCGGGCAAAGATGCCCCAGAGCCCTGGGGCTCCTCTGCACTACCCACACCAACCCCATCCATCAATGGACTTCATAATGATGTCCCCAAACTCTGCAAATAATTCATCATATATTAATACATAGCTATGGCCCCTTCCATTGCTGGGCACAGCTACTGCTGGGGCTCAAGATATCTTTACAAACCCACAAAGCACTAGCCAATACCCCTTAAAGGGGTTCTTCTAAAACTCCAACACCCAGATAGGACCCCATCCCACTCATCCAACCACTTGCCCACAGGAGTTAAGTACCCCGTATGTGCCTTGCGGTCCTAAATAACTTCTATTCTAAACCGAGACATTTTCCAAGACTTCCTAACCCTTCCTGACTTCCTAGTGCTAAGAGTCCCCCAGGTCCTTCATCAGGCAGAAAGGTCATATGGGATCTGGACGTGGGCATCCTGCGTTGTGGCATCTCCACCTGGTAATACCAGCTGCATGCAGCACTTTCAGGCTTAGTTTTCTCACCTGGATGGCGGGAAGAACAATAGCTCCAATCGCAGGAGAGTTGTGTGAGCTAATGATGTAACAGTGCACAACGCGCATGGAAGTCCATTTACAAACTCCAAACCCATGGTGAAATGGTAGTGACCAGTTAGCAGCTATCATGAGTTATGTCACCTTTCCCTACACATTTGCACAGTGGCACCAGGAGCCTGAGACTAACACACTAAACTGCTCTCAGGCCGTCCCTGCCTCTCCGTGCTGTGATGGGAGACATCACAGGAAGGACTGAGACCCTAGAAATTGCTTAGTTGTGCTCATCCCCTTTCTCTTAGAAGTCACCTTGCTTAAACCAATATACTCAGAAAGAACTTGAAAAAAGTACTAATGTCAATGCACCTTTCCTCATAGAAATATCTTAACACATGATTTTATTATAACAATGCTTCAATTACATTTGTCTATATTAACTGCAATATTTAGCTCATTCCAATAACTTGAGATAAAGATTGTTTTCACTGTCAAAACCATCAGTCAATAAGACTTCTTTTCTATCAGAACAAGTTTTACCTTATTTTTAAATTCAAACAAGTGTGTAGACAGATAACCAGAAAGACAGGCAGACAGATAGCGAGATACGAGGTCTGACCATTAAGTTTGAGCACCTGCCACCAGGCACTTACACTGGCAGCACTGTACAAATAACTTGGTGAGGTGTCATAACCTTGGTGTGCCTGTATCTCACAGCTGTGTTCATGTTATCACTGATGATGAAACGTGGCTGCACCAATACGACCCTGAAACAAAGCATCAGAGTGCACATTGGAAGTCAGCCAGTTCTCCACAACCAAAAGTGTTAGTCCAATCAAGAGTCAAAACGAGGTTGCTAACCGTTTCTGACATCAGAGGGAGTGTTCATTATGAATTTGTACCAACTAAACAAACAGTCAACCAAGTTTACTACTTGGAAGTGCTGAAAAGTCTGCATGAAAAGTTAGATGAAAACGACCTAAACTTTTCACCAACAGCTCACGGCTCTTGCATCAGGACAACACACCAGCTCACACGGCATGTCTGTGAGGGGGTTTGTAGCCAGGACACACATAACTGTATTGGGACACCCTCCCTACTCACCTCATCTGACTCCCACGACTTCTTTCTCTACCTGAAGATAAAGCAAATATTGAAAGGAGGACATTTTGATGACATTCAGGACATCAAGGGTCAGACGATGGTCATTCCAGAAAAAGAGTTCTAAAACTGCTTTGAAGGGTGGACTCGGGGCTGGCATCAGTGCACAGCTTCCCAGGGGGAGTCCTTTGAAGGTGACTGTAGTGATATTCAGCAATAAGACGTGTAGCACTTTTTCTAGGATGAGTTCGTGAACCTAATTGTCAGACCTCCTAGATAGCTACTGAGAAAATATGGCTCACACATGAAATCGATGATTAAAATCAGTAAAGTCAGGATTAAAATGAGATTGAGGTATCTGAAGTATGTTATTCATTTTATAATAAATTATAATGACCACATACTGATGGTTTCCTCGTTGATATTTAAGCAAACGATGTCAAATGTAGCTAAAATCCTAAGTAACTGATGGGACTCTAAGTGTGGCAGGAGGCATGAGGTGTCTATGAAGCTCTGTTGCTGGGCTTTTGGGTACAACCAAAAGAGTACTGTCTCTTTAAACTCAGAATGGGGGCGTTCCTTAATTTGGTTAAGCCACGTGATCAAAGTTTGCCTTTTGGTTCGTTTCACTGCTTTTAGTCTTCTCCTCATCTTGGAAGCACCAGGTGCCCAATGAAATGGTCCAAAACATGTGTTTCGTTTGGTCGTTTTCCCTTCTAAATCCTGCCAGTACCCTTCCCAAAGCTGCCGGTTCCCCACCAGCAGCCACAGGACAGGTGCTAACTCCAAACCCTGAGGGCCCGGCAGCCCAGGTGGTGCCGAGGACTGTGTCCTCATCGTCCTTCCGTCCAAGGCAGGCTCAAAACTGTCTTAGTCACGAGGGGTCCCCTCCTCCCCAGCCCCGCTTCCCGAGCGCCCTGGTTCTGCTCTGCCCTGCGTCCAAGTTTTGGGACCGGGAGTCAAAGAACAGCCCCACAGCGGCAAGCTGCCGTTTCCCTTTCTACCCCTCCCAGGGCTTGCCTTCCAGTGGAGGCTTGTTAGACACCTGCTGCTCGATGGGCCTGGGGAGACGCACTGCCCCGGGCACAGGTGCGCTGTCACCTAGACACCTGCTGCTCGATGGGCCTGGGGAGACGCACTGCCCCGGGCACAGGTGCGCTGTCACCTAGACACCTGCTGCTCGATGGGCCTGGGGAGACGCACTGCCCCGGGCACAGGT
>PVJL010012598.1:0-23025 GCA_004026885.1 Lyroderma lyra | reverse complement strand
GGGACCGGAAAATTCCAACGCCAAGAAACTGCCACCGAGATAAACGTGGAAAATGTGGTCGTCAGGTTGCACGGAGCCTTCGGCCGCCGCATCTCCGAGCGGCATCCTGGAGCGTTTCCGCTCCTAAAAGCACAGCTGAACCACGTCGGCCACGCCGGGGCCACGGGGACCACAGCGAGCTCCGAGCGCTTCCGTTCTGGTTCATGCTCAGGGCGACCTTTGCCTTAAAGCGTCACCAGCCAGGCGTGGGGCGGGCACCGTCACCACCGCGGGCGGCAGCCACCCCCAGCACCGCTCGGTCGGGCCAAGGCCAAGGCCAAATTCAAGGGTCTCCCCAAAGATTTCTTTGTTTTTTAATCTGTTTTTTAACAGTGACATTCCCCACGTGAAGACAAACAAACCGAAACAGAACTACCTGTCAGACGTAGCTCCTTCGACCACGGAGGTGCGCCTGGGGGGCGGGCTCCTCTTGCACGACGGCTGCTTCTCTTTGTAAGCTCTGAGCTTTTAAAAATATCTCTGCTCGTGCTGGAATGTCACTTCCTGGCACGTTGGCCTCTTCAACATGAATCTTTCATAACTCTGAAGCCATTTCACAGTTCTTGGAATTTGCTAGAGACAGAATCCCCAAGGGACCGTCCCGGGAGGCGGGTGTGGGCAGACGCCAGCGACCACGCGCGGCCCACTCGGCCGGACAGCCACTCTGCCAGGGTTCCGTGTTGTCCCTGATACCCGAGAAGGTGCTGGGTCTTTCCGGACCAGCAAATGCACCGCAGACAAGGAGGCAAGAACCCTCAAGCGTCCAAGGTCAGGTTAAAGAAAAGGTCACAGTGCACCTCTTTGCAAGGCAGGTAAGTCAAGGTTCCCGTGTCCTCCTCGTCACCCGTGCTGGGAAGGCTGCGGACGGCCCTCGGCCTCAGCAAGGACGTGTGCCCGCCACGTGTCGGCAGCACGTTCCCAGGACGACCCAAGGGCGTATGGGTAACATCAGCACGTGGTCAGGGGTTCAAGAAGACTTCTCAAGCTGGCCCTTCCGAAGTGCAGGTGGGAAGAGAAGCAAGGAGGGGTGATGGGGAGCTGGGCTAAGGGGGGACTGCTGGACTTCAGGCTCCGGCAAGCGCCTCCTACTGCCAGGTCCAAGCACGGCCTCCGGCGGCCCAGCACCTCCGTCCCCGGCTGCTCCCTGTGCTGTCCCTCACCGGCCAGGGCCAGCCCTTCTGCACCCCAACCCACCCACCAGCCTGCCCTGTGCCTCCTCACCCCGATGTCCTGTCTCCTCATGTCACCGTCTTAATCGGCACGGGACCAGTGGCATCTCTGTCCTGCAGACGCTGTCATCTACGGCCACCCTCTCACTCTGCACCTTACAGTTCCTGACCTACCATGTGCCTTCAAGTCCCCAGCTGAGCTGTCTAGAGAAACCCGCACACTGATCTGGGCCTTCACGCAGTGAGCTGCCAGGGGGCTCCTGACTCCACACACCCCTCTTTCTGGAGGACTTCTCACTCCTCCCCCCGCAAACTGCCACTCCCTCCTCGGCCACGGCCCCTCGGCGGGTGACTGTCTCCTACTTCACAAAGAAATCAGAAGCAATCGGAGAGAAACTGTAGCGGCCCCTCCGCGGGGCGCCACCCCCAGCACCTACACATCGGTCACGGGCCGCCCCCAGCAGGAAGTACCCTCATCCGACCACCTGTGTGTGCACAAGCCCACCTCCCTCCTCCTCGAGGACCGACTTCAGCCACACTCGGTCCTATGTCGCCAAGGCGTCATTCCCATCGGCATGTGGCCACACTGCTAAGCACCAAGTGTGCACGCCAGCGCCCTTGGCCTTGGGCGCCCCACCACACACCGCCCGCGCCGCCCCCCGTGCAGCGGGCTCCTGCACGGCGGTTCATGACCTCCGTCCTGCCCTCCAAACCCACACCAAGGGGCTTTTGTGCCACAGCCACCAGAGTCACGTGGCATTTCACCAAAGCCACCAGTGGCCTGCAGGGCACGGATCCCAGAGGCCGTTCTGGGTCCTCGCCCCGCCCGGCCCGTCAGCACCCTGAATACAGCTCCTCACCCCTCTCTGGAAGTGACCTCATGGGGCTTCGAGATGCCACCCGCGTGGTCTCCCTGCATCTCTGGTCACTTTCTCCCTCCCAGTCACCGCCGCTGACCCTTCTGCGGGGCTCAGGAAGCTGGAATGATGCCTCAGGGTCCTCCCAGCCTGGCTCTCACGGGGATCTCATCGGGTCTGAGTCCAAATGCCGACGGTCGGCCCAAACCGGCCGGGGTCTCTCTCCAGCTCAGGCGCCGCCCTGAACGCTCGGATCGGGACACGAGCGCCCCACTCTGCCTCTCTGTGTGGGTGTCCAACAGTCTCAAACCCGGCATGTTCCAGACTGAACCCCTAGTCTCTTTTGCACCCAAATCTTCTCCACCTGCAGACCTCCCCATCTCAGGTTGGTGACAACTTCCTCTCCTTACGCAAGCGAAAATTCGTGAGGTCCTTGCGGCTCCTCCCACGCTCCAGCTGCCCTGCCGGCACGCACAGGGCGCTCCCTGCACAACAGAGCAGCCCGCGCTGCGCTACTTCCCCGGCTCCCAGAGGCGCGAGCCCCCGTCACGCTCCGGATCGCTGCAGCGGCCACCCCAGCGGCCTCTGTGGTCTCGGGGTCTACCCGCACCCTCCAGCCCCGCTTCCTGTTACGAGCAGAGGCCCGGCTGAGTGTGTGAACTTGGACTGCAAAGCCTGCCCCCACCGCGCCCCCCGCCCTGCCCCGATTTCCCTCTGTAAAACCCGGAATGCCCCTTGCTGGTCAGGTTCCTGCTACCCCTGAGCCCCTCCCCACAACTCGCTGCTCCTTGCTGGCCCCGCTCCAGCCTCCCTACCTGCCGGTGCTCCCACAAAATGCTGGGGTGCAGAGACTGGCCTCAGGGCCTTTGCACCCACCTGTCCTTCCAACCACAGTACTATTGCTCCAGGCACAAAACAGCTAGTTCTCATGTCTCCTTAACGCGCGCTCAAATGTCACCTTTTTAACGAGACCTCCGGGACCGCCCCATTTAAAACGACGACCCGCCCCCGACCTCCGAACTCGGTCTTTTTTGTCTCCACAACATTTACGCCACAGCATGTAAGTCTTCTTCTTCACACTGTGGATTGTATGCGGTGTCCCCGGGCCTGTCCCCACCCCACCCCTCCCACCCCACTGACCTAGAATCTCCAGGGGAGCAGGGGCTGTGTCTGTGTGGTCACTGTGTCCTAAGGCCAGGAGCTCAGTCCACAGGACCTCGGTGAATCAGTGACCCACCGAGGCCCTGGACACGCCCCTTGGATCTTCCGAACCTGCCTCCTGCTCTAGGAGATGCGACGGGCAATGCCAGCCTCACAAGGTTGTGACCCGCGGTAAACAGGGACCCATGTGGGGACCTCCGTACAGCATTCGTCACTGCGAGGGCCAACATGGCATGGCAAGGAGCGTCCTTAACGTGCACCCAGGGGAAGCGTACAGGCAGCTGCTTGCACGGGGTGACCTCGGTGACACAGAACACCTGTCCCGGTGGGCCTGCAGGCTTGCTTCCCCATCGGCGGCCCGAGGTTCCACTCAAAGCCATAAGTGAAGGCTTGCACCCCCTCATTGTCCACACGCAAAGCCACCTCTGACAAGTCATGAGCGGAGGAGAGGAACTGCCTCCTGGCCAAAGCCTGGGGTCCTGGTGACCTGGTGACCTGGTGTCCCAGGCGTTCAGGTGGCCCTCCCTCTCATAACAAGCTGCCCATGTGGAGAAGTGGGACCAGGTCTCTGGCACCAGGGTCCCTCCAGGCTGGGGACCGGAGCACATCACACTCGGCAGGCGCGCGGCCCCCTGGGAGAGGGAAGGGCAGGGAGCTCAGCGAGCAGATGGAAGTGGGAAGTGGAGTGGTGCCCCCCCAACCCCGTGGTTTAGGATCAGCCCCAGCGTGGACCGTGCACCCCCAAGCCAGGAGCGAGGCCTCTGGCAGATCTACCGGACCCTCAGCAGAGCAAACTCGGGGGCAGGGGCAGCGTTCACCGGAGAACTGACGTGCGCTGGGAAAATCACCAAACTCCGCCAAGCAGCGAGCGGACAAGTCTCAGATAACACAGCGTCCCTGGGTCTGCACCCTGTCCCCGGCGCTGCCCACCGCAGCCACTCGGGGGGCCCCGGCGCGACTCCCACACGGAGCGGCTCAGAGAAGCTTCAAAATGAGGCGAGATCACGCCAGTGGCACCCTGGGACAACCACTAAGAAAATAACTCAAAAACGTATAACAAAACAAACAACGGATTCAACTGTCACCCTAGAAACTATTACATTAAAAAGAAGGAGAATGTGGGAATAAAGGAACCCGAAGGACAAGGGGCCCACAAACACCAAACGGCAGTAATTGCATCACATGGTGTAAACACGCCCGTCAAAGGCGGGGTTGGCAGAGTGGGTGAAAACACACCTGCTAGTAGAGGAGACGCGCTTCAGACTGGCATCAACCGGAACGCCGGCAACCGGCGCTAAATTCTGCCTGAGAGTGCTGGCTGCTTGCGTCCGGTTAACGGAGAGTCTGCTTACATGTATCCGGCATCCACCCGTGCCCATGGGTGCCGGTGCACTGAGCACCTACTGTACGTACAAATACATTTGGGAGACGATGTGCAAGACTTGTGCACTGAGAACTACCCAAACCTCATTTCGAGAAATCCAGGACCTCAGTACACAGGAAGACTTTCTGGCTCGTGACCTGGAAGACGATATGGTCAAGACAGCAAGACTCCCCAAACTTGTCTGCAGATTCAACAAAATCTGTATTAAAATCCCAACTTCCGTTTTTTTGCAAAAATTGACAAATTGATCATAAAATTCACACAGAAATCCAAGAGACTTCAAATAGCTAAAGAGCCTTGCAAAAGAACCGTTGAGTAGCTGGAAGAACTGAAAGCAAAGTTGGAGGAGATGTCAAAAAAGAAAACAAAAAACAAAACCTAGTAATCAAGACAGCCTGATCCCTGCACAATGACAGACACAGAGACCCACGGATTAGAATGAACGGTCCAGAAATAAACCCACACAGGTATGGCTGGTTGATTTTTGACAAGTGTCATGGCCATCCAAAGGGTAAATGACAGTCTTTCGAACAAACGGTGCTGATATTCAAATAATGAATCTGGGCTCAGACCTTACACCTTTCACGAAAATGAACTCAAAACGGATCACAGACCTAAATGTAAAACTCCCAGAGGACAACATAGCAGCAACTCCTTGTGACCTTACATTAGGTACCAGTTTCTTAGATAGTTCACCAAAAGCACAAGCGACAACAACAACACAACAAATACACTGGAAATCCATAAATTTTTAAATTTTTTCATGTCACAAACACCACCAACAAAGGAAAAAGCAACCCACAGAATGGGAAAAATATACACAAAACTTAGGTTGTATGTGTTCTTTCTATAATCTAGATGTTACAGCACGATGCTGAGCACATGCAGCTCAACAATAAAAAGACAAATAACCCAAATTGAAAATGGGCAAAAGATTTGAACAGGCATTTTTTTTCCAAAAATGATACTCAGTGTCCAAGAAGCTCATAACAAAATGCTCAACATGACGATTCAATTAGGAAAATGCAAACCAAAGCCACGACCCCCCACCCCCTGGGATGGCTGGAATCATGCAGGAGGGTAGGCGAGGGGGTCTGGGGAGCGTGGAAGCTTACACTCGGCCGCCGCAGCGTGCAGGGGTGCAGCTGCTTAGGGGAACAGCTTGGCAGCTCCTCAAAGTGCTACACGGAGCGTTACCACGTGACCCAGCGACGCCACATCCAGGCGTCCACCGAGAGAGACGGAGCAGTCGTGCACACGAACGCCGGACGTGAGCACCCGGACAGCAGCGTTACTAAAAACAGCCGGAAAGTGGACACACCTCCAAAGTCCGCCAAGCGGTGAACGCGGGACAAATGTGGCAGGTCCTCACCGCGGAGTGGGCCGCAGAAAGCAGTGACGAAATGACGCACGCGCCACAACACGGGTGAACCACGCGTCCGTCACGCTAAGTGGAAGAAGCCAGACACGAAAGGCTGCCTATGGCGAGAAACCACAGAACGGGCAAATCCATAAAGACAGGAGGGCCACCGGGGTGTCCAGGGGCTCGGGGTGAGGCGCTAGGGTGACCCCTATGCACACAGGGCCTTTCGAAGGCAAGTGCAAGTGTTCTGGACCCACTGAGAATATACTGGAAGCCACTGAACTGTGCACCTTGAGGTGCTGACTTTCATACTATGTGAATTAGAGCTCAATGAAACTACGATTTAAAAAGAAACATACCAACTAAAAGAAAGGTGGGTCTTTTTAAAGAGAGACAACCCCAGAATTTCCCGAACGCACGCTCTCAGGGTCAGCTTCTGCTCATCAGGAATGCCACCGCGGCTTCTGAACGCCCCTTATTTTCAGGCGTCTCTGGCCAGGCGGCCAAGAACCAAATCGATTCTGTCCTCCTAGTTACTTTAAAGCAGGGCGTCGGGGGGCAGCCAGCGTTCAGATCTGAGTGGACGCGAGGCGTACGCAGCTGGAGGAGCCCCCGATGCCCTCCGGAGCTCTTCCCTCCTCGCTGCTTTAGAAGGCTGCCCGCACGCAGCCGGAGAAGGCGACTTCTCCTGCAGTGTCATGACAGGCTGCTGAAGTCCACACCCTCAAGGTCAAGGCTGAGGGCCCTGACCCGCCGCGACATCGCCTGGCTCTGGCCGGGAGCCAGCCCCTTCGCCTGTCGAAAGCTGCTCCCCCTCCGTCCTGGGGAACCGCAAGATACCAAGTCCAGAAAATGTGGTCCCGTGTTTTGCAAGTCAGTCTCTGCCTTTACTTAGCAATAAACCCAGCCCCTTCAAAGAAAAGGCAACGCAGGGCAGTCTATTCTGCTTTCTGCCAGTGCTCCCCAGGTGAGGCCAGCAAACAGAATGACAGTCTGCAGCAGGAGACAAGCTCTCTGCTCAGCTGGTACCCGGGTGACAGGAGACCTTTTTAGCTGCGTTATAAAAAGATTTATGCAGAGGCCGCACGCAGAGCTCTGCCCAGAGGGTGTGCCCTGAGCCTGTGTGGCTTCCAGGCTGCTGGCAGGTGGCAAAGCCCTCTGTCCCCACCTTTTCGGAGCCCCACTGTCAGGCAGCCTCACGCCACAAACAGGCGCAGATGAAAGCGTTGTAGCATTTCACCTGCTGCCTTTTCCATCAGCATCTCTAATGCGGGCTGTGGCCGCCTGAGCAACAGCCAACGGTCCCTGTACAAGTCCTGCTCGTAGTAGCGCTCTGCTGACAAAGCACAGACTGTGCGTGGTCCGTCCCTACCCTGACACCTCCCCACAAGCCCTGCTGTTTTTAGGGTGCGGTGCACAGAACACCAGGAATGCACAGATTGGGTTCTGGCAGAAACATGTACAGTAAATACTCATGTATCCGCTTTCCTTGCATTCCCGCCCCCTTGCTGAGACAGTGGGCACAGAGATGCAAAGACGGGTACGCCTGCGTCCTGCTCTCAAGGCGGTCAGACCAGGTAGGAATCTTTGTGCCCACACATCAAGCCTGTTTGTCACTTGAAAAAAAGAAAGTATAAGACAAGCCTTCTAGTTTCATAGGAGTATGCTCCCCCCGTAATTTCAATTTCATTTGAACAGAATTGAATCAACCCACTCCCAGAGAGCCAACTGGGGCAAAATAGGCATTACAGAAATTATTTTACTCACATATTTCTTTCACCAACTGCATGTACATCAATATATACACGAGTCCTCTTAGTGAGTTACAGATAAAATTATTCCTTATTAAATTAATTCACCAAACTAAGAACAGCTGGACTCACTAAATTAACAAGTCTTATGGAAAAAAACAGGGTCAGGGATAACCAGTCAAAACTAAAAAACTGTGCAACCTGTTATATAGACACACACACACACACACACACACACACGGACGCATGTATCTCCTTACCTTGCATGGTGTTAGTATGGCTCTTTCCATACATGTCATTAGTTTATATGTATGTGTGTGTGTATGAATATGACACCAGTTAATGAAAAGAGCTATAATAAAACAAAACAAAGGGAAGAAGGGGCTGTGCTTTCCTTAGTGTGGCCTGCAAGGCCTTTCTATCGAGATGATGTTTTAAGTGAAACCTGAGGAAGTAAGGAGCAGGGCATGCAGAGATGGGGTGAGGGAGATGGGGTGAGACAGTGAGCCCGACAAAGAGCAACAGGGGCCAAGCCTGGGGAAAGGGGGATGACAGCAGTGAGAGGGTGGACCCAGATGGCTTCTGAAGGCAGACCCCTAAGCACTGGATGGAGGTTGATGGGTGGGTAGATGGATGGGTGGATGGGTGGATGGATGGATGGGTGGGTGGATGGGTAGATGGATAGGTAGATGGTTGGATGGATGGGTGGGTAGAGGGTGAGTGGACAGATGTATTGATGAGTGGGTGGGTGGGTGGCTGGAGGGGTGGATGGATGGGTGGGTGGATAAGAGGGAGGAGGGAGTAAGGAAGACCCATAAGCTGAGAGGGTGGGAGGGAGGGAGGGAAAGAAGTCTAAGGTGCTTGCAGGTGTTTTTTCAGCAATTGTGGGAATGGGGTCCCAGGGCCTGGGCAATCTCTCTGACACCCACGTGTCAATGTACACAGAGCTACCCACTCCTGGGATGATCTAGTGACACAAATGAGGACATCAGCGTCTACTTGCTTTACCAGTCACCTGGGCCCAGGTGTCAAGGGGAAATGAGACAAGAGGGCAGAGGATCAGCCTGGAGCCTCCCAACACCTAGACACGCACCTAAAGTCAGGGCTGCCGTGTGTAGGAATAAATCTGGAGGGTGTGGTTTTTGGAAGCCAGGGGGACACAGCAGGACAGCTGGGCCCTGCTGAGAGACACTGTGGTCAAAAACGGGGGGGGGGGGTCCCACATAATCGGGTGTCAGGATAATTGGGGATTCTCCTGGGGATGGGAAGAAAGCTAAATGTCTGAACAAGAGGTTGAGGAGAAAACTAAAAGACCCTGGCTTTGGACTGGCGTCTGCGCAGATGTGGAAATGGGGAGCACAGTGACAGGAAGATGATGGACTGGCTGGTAAAACCTTCAGTAAGTGTGGAGGAGGCCTGGGGGCCTGTGGAGGACTCAGAGAAGGAGCCAGGTGGCGGCGGGAGGGCAGAGGTAAGGGGAGACCTGATGGCTCCAGTGCCCAGGGAGCAGGGGATGTGCAGGGAGGAGGGAGGAGTGCTGGTCTGGAAGTAGCAGCACAAAGCAAAGCAAGGAGCTCATCAACCCCACACTGGCAGATACGTTTTCTGAGGTGACAGTCACTGACCTCAGCCCGGTGCAGGTGCAGTGCTGGACAAACCACAGACACAGCACGAGAGCTGCCTTCACAGAGGAGGACCCAGGCTGAACCCCTGTCCACGGCCACGCAGCTGGTCTGAGGCGGCTAAGTCCAGGGCAAAGCTCCTGCACGAGCCCACTGTCCCCTGGCGTCTTCTATGCAGAAGTCTCAGAATACTTCTAAAGCAGCGGTCCCCAACCTTCCTGGCCCCAGGGACCGGCTTCGTGGAAGATAATTGTTTCACAGACCATTGCAGGCGGGATGGTTTCGGGATGATTCTAGTGCATTACATGCATCACACACTTTATTTCTATTAGTATTACATTGTAATACACAATGAAATAATTATACAGCTAATCTACTGCGGCCGCTGATGTGACAGCAGGCGGAGTTCAGGTGGTAATGCCAGCGACGGGAGCAGCTGTCCGGACAGATAAGCCTCGCTGGCTCGCCCACCGCTGGCCTCCTGCCATGCGGCCCGGTTCCTAACAGGCCACAGCCTGGTATCAGTCCGTGGCCCAGGCGTTGGGGACCCCTGTTCTAAAGAGTGTCTCCAAACAACTGGAGAAAGATGGATCCTTCAGTAACTAGGGTTTGGGACAAAAGCTGCACAGGTGAGAAAAACCAGGCTTGTTTCCAAACAATACCTAAAGGTAAAACCAGGAAAAAAATAGCAAAATCATTTGTAACCCAGGAGGGAGGCCTTTCAAAGCAGACCTTGAAAATAAAGAACTCATAAAGAGCTACCTATGTGAACATTGGATTCCCATATGGAAAAATAAAATCCATAAGCCAAGTAAAAAATAAGTGAACAAATTGGGAACAACTACCCTCATTATATGAAATAAAGACTCAATATTCCTAATTGACAATGAAAACCAACAGAAACACTGCAATTAAAACAATTAGGCCAAGGATATGAACAGATAGTTCACAGAAAGAGAAGTATCAGTCAACGTTTGAAAAGATGCTGAATCTCACGTCTAATTAGAGAAATGGAGTAAAAAGATACCATATTTCACCCATTGCATTAGCATAATAATGGATGCCAGTTGGAAAATTACTTGGAAATCAATAAAAGTATAAAATATGCACACCTCTGAACCTCGTACGCCACCTTGGGAATTTACTCTGTGGGTGGACTGGCAGAAACATGTAACATGTATGCAAAAATGTATTCTTGGTAACATTCTTTGCAAGAACAAACACTGGGAAGCTACTTAAATGTCTTCAAGAGGGACAAGTTGAGTAAGTCATAGAGTGTCATCCATGTCAGTGAAGGTTATGAAGAGATGTCTAGGCCATTACAGCAAATAAGAAAATCCATATAATCCAATTTGTGAACACAAATTTGCGTTAATCACTCACACACCTAATTTTTCTAGAAAATGTATTAAAAAAGGGGAAAGGAAACTGTTGATAATCACTTTAGACAGAAGGCAATTTTACACATCATTTTATTCCTCATTAAACTTGTTTTCTTTACCTTCTGCATGTATACCTCTAAATTTTCAGAGTTGAAGATTTTTGATGTAGTATATTACCCACAGGATAATACCCAGTGAGAGAAATAATTCTTTCTCTTTGGCCTCACAAAAGATCACCCAAGTATTACAGCACACACTGCAAACCTAGAATGCAAACCCCAGTGAAAGGCCCCATTGCTTTGCATCCTGCGTCTCCTGACGCAAGTCCCTGGCGCGGGGCCTGCTCTGACAGGGACCCAGGGATTAGCAGTGGGAGCTTTTTGCTTTCCTCTCCTTGCCTCTCTCTCTTCCCATGATGAAAGGACTTTTAGACCTGGTGCCAAGTAGCCATGCTCCCAAAGAGAAAGCCTCCCCCTTCCTGACCCGCAGGTAGACAAAGGAGACCAAAGGCCTCTGCTCCTCCCCAGTCTTTCCACTTCTGGGCCCAGAACCGCCTTTAGTTGCTGTCACCATTTAAAAACTCCCTTAGCCCTACACACGTGGCTCACGCAGCCGCGAGAAGCAGAGGTTCTCGCATGTGCAATTGGTTTGACTTAGATATGAATAGAGGTCTTGTCCAGTGTCAATAAAGATGCCTCTGTTTACAGACACTGTACACCAATGGTTGGCACATGGGGACTCAGAGGGCTCCCCAGTCACCCCCCTAGAGCTGCCCTGCAGTTAGCCATCTCACGCTCGTCTTCCCTGGGGGAAAGTAAAATACACTCCTCAGGAATGGAGTTAACGTGTCAAATCACAGCTACAGAACACGCTCATTGGCTTATTGACTAGCAATTAATTAAGCGAGGTGTTTTGTTTTTTAATTCTCTTGTGATAAAAGGCATTTGGCTCATTCCACCACCACTCCTGATTCTAAGAAATGGCTCCTAAACATGAAGCTGATCCACAGGCTTAAAGCTGCTCACAAAGCCACCTGATTTACCCGAAAACTCCGAGGTAGGTACAAAACAAGGAGCTTGTTACAGTAGAGGCATTATTACCCAATGGAAAGAAAAAACCACCAGTGCATGTAGAAAGGTGAGCTAAAACACAGCCCAACTTTAAAGAACTTAGAATAACAATTCCTTTGACTATGGAGGTGAAACTCACATCGCACAGAGTTAATCATTTTAAAGTGAACAATTCAGTGGCGTTCAGCATATTCACAATGTGCAATCAGCACCTCTAGTTCCAAAACGTGTCATCCTCCCAAAATGTTCATCCTCCCAAAATAAAGCCCATTAACCATAAAGCCATCACAGCCCACCCCCTGTGCCCCGCCCCTAGCAACCGGCATCTGCTTTCTGTCTCTGTGGTGTTACCTACTGTGAATATCGCATGTAATGGAATCATACAGTAAGTGACCTTTTATTTTATTTTATTTTATTTTTTTATGTGGGTAGCTCCCTGGCTGGGAATCGAACCCAGGCCGCAGCACTGACAGCATCAAAGCCTTAGCCACTACACCACCAGGGAACTCCCATAAGTGACCTTTATGTCTGGCTTCTTTTGTACTTGACTTTTAAAACTAAAACTTAAATAAAATCTTTCCAAGTCACTCATTACATTTTTTCCCAAAAAAATACGTGAATGCCAATATCTATAAATCAATGATATCATGTCACAGAGATGACAGAAACAATCCATGCAAAGATTATTCAGATAATTATTTTCTGCCTAATAGGGTAAAAGTTAACAGTCAACTTAAAAATCTGAATACCCAATGCATGTGGAATATCTTGCAAAGTATTGTGACTGATTTAGAACGAAGAGCATGTTAGATTCAAAGCTGGGAGGGAGTACATTTGCTTACACATTACAAAGACAAGGTCCAGATCCACACAATTGCCCAGCTCCACACTGCAGTTATGAGAGCCTGTCTCCATCAGCGCCCTCTCTAGGACCTTGGCCGAGGTTTGTAACTGAACACACAACAGTGAGGCAGAAGGGCACACTTGGGAATAAAACTGGGAGGGTGGAGGCCTGAGGTTTCAGCTCTGACATGGAAAGAGCTGGGAAGTTGGCCATCACATGCTCATAAGAAATGACTGGGGAGTTCCCTGGTAGTGCAGTGGCTTAAGGCTTCGGCGCTGGCGCTGTCGGCGCTGCGGCCTGGGTTCGATTCCCGGCCAGGGAGCTGCCCACGTACCAAAAAGCAAAAAAAAAAAAAAAAAAAAAGAAATGACTGCACAAACCAACAATCAGCCACTCCTTTGAGCCATCAGAAAACTGAGATCGCAGGGCAAGCCAACATGGGGAGAGAGGTGGGGTCAGAGAGTCACAGCCAAGCTCCCCTCACCAGGGTGAGAATCTGCTGGGACCACAATGGACAGGACCTCCCACAAGGTAATTTTCATGGACTGCTGGTGGCTGGAGGGTGAACTATCTCAGAGTGAGAGTGAAACTCCCAGGGCCCACAGTCTTGAGGGAGCCCCACATATTTTTGGGTCTGACCTCCAGGAACCCTACCAGTGTCTCACAGTGAAGAGCTAAGAAAATTCCATTGACAGTTCAGGACAAAGGAAGACTAACCAATTCAAATATGCCTGACGTGGTCTACATACAAAGGCCCACTTCCTCTTTAGACCTCTGCCAACCCGAGGAAGGACTTGGCCCGCACCTTGGGCCTCCCCGCCTCACCTAAGGAGGGGTAAAGTAGCTCGGAAACACTTGTGAAGGCCCCACCTGGGTACACAGACCTGCTTAACGACTGACTTTAAACTTGAGCATACAGAATGCTCCTCTGCTCCCTTGACTTACGACTTGTTCATAGTTTCCCAATATAGTAACCATAAATGACAGCTGAAAGAGTTGAAACAAACAGACATTACCTAATGGGGAATTCTTAAGAATGTTCTTAGGAAACCCAAAAACAATGGGGAGACAACAAAGAAAAGGGCAGTAAAGGAATTGGAAGCCTCTGGTACCCACAGGTTCAGCGCACGTTTAACACAGCTCAGCTCCCAGCCAGATTAACATAGAACTTCACACTGAGTTCCTACAACCAAGTACATCAGACTCAGCTGTCATCAACCAAGACCCCACAAAATGTGCCAGAGGTAAGAAAAATCACAGTCTGAAATGACAAAGCAAGCATCAGATCCAGACTCAGATGTGACACAGGTTGTGGAATTATCAGACAGGGAATTTAATGTTCTGATTAATACCTTAATGGCTCGAAAGGAAAAATGCAAGAACAAATGGGTTACATAAGCAGAGATGGAATTAAAAAAAAAAAAAAACAATCAAAGGAAGTGCTAGAATAACACTGTAAAAAATGACAAATGCCTGTGTCTGGTTTATCAATAGACTGAGAAAAGCCAAGAGAAAAAATCAGGGAGCCTAAGAAAGGTAAACAGAAAGTTCCCAAACTAAAATACAAGAGAAGAAAAAAGCAGGAACAGAACACCCAAGGGCTGTAGGCTAATTTCAAAATGAGCACCCTATGCAGGATTGGAAAACCAGAAGAAAGAGAAAGAACGGAGTAGAAAAAAATAATGTATGCGTAAAGCAAGAATGACTGAGAATTTTTCAAAAATTAATGAGACACCAAATTCCAGAAGCCCACAGACCATCAAGGGAGATAAATACTAAAAAATGCACACCTTAGGCATATCATTGTCAATTGCATAAAACAAACACAAAATGAAAACTGTGAAAGAAGCCAGACTGGGGAAGGGTCACTGTACCTACAAAGAGGTGAGAATGAGAATTAGATCTGACATCCCTTCAGAAACCATACAGGCAAAAAGAGAGTGGAGTGAAAGTTTTAAAATATTGAAAAAAAAATACCACCAACCTAAAATTCTACTTCCAGCAAAACTATCCTTCAAAAGTGAAGGAGAAATCAACATTTTCTCAGAATTTGTGAAAAGTTGTTCTGCCTTGCAAGAAACGTTAAAAGTTCTTCAGAGAAGGGGGTTCCCTGGTGGTGTAGTGGCTAAGGCTTCAGCGCTCTCAACACTGCGACCTGGGTTCGATTCCCAGCCAGGGAACCAAAAAAAAAAAAAAAGGCTGGAGTCACTATGTTCATGTCAGACGAAGGACACTTCAGAACAAGGGAAGTCATCAGGGATGGAGAGAGACATTGCATAATAAAGGGGTCAATTCTCCAAGAAGACACAGCAATACTAAACATAGATGCACCTAACGAAAGACCATCAAAATACATGAAGCCAAAACTGACAGGCCTGCAAGGAGAACTGGAGAAACCCGCTATTCCAGCTGAAGGCAGATCCAGGGAGCAGAAAATCAGTGACGAGAGAGCCGATTGGAACAGCACCAACAATCCACTTGACAACAGAACATCCCATCCAACAGCAGTAACATGTGGAACATTCTAGTCCTTAAAACACGGTAACAAATAACAAAACCAAAAAGAAATCATACAAAGTATGTTTCACATCAAAATGGGATTCAACCACAAGTCAGTAACAGAAAGATAGCTGGAAATCCTCAACTACCTGCAGACAAAACAGCGCACTTCTAAATAACACACGGACCAAAGAAGACCCCTCAACAGAATCTAAGAAACATTGTGAACTGAGTAGAAATAAAAATACAACTTACCAAAATGAGTAGAAGATAGTGCTTCCAGGCAGTTACAGCTTAAATACATATATTGGAAAAGAAGAAAGATCTAAAATCAATACTCTAAGCTGCCTCTTTAGGAAACTAGAGTAAGAAGAAAAATTTAAGCCTAAAGCAAGCAGAAGAAAAAAAAAACATAATAAAAATCGTAGCAGAAATCAATGAAAGCACAATCAGAAAAAAACAGAAAAACAACAAAGTCAAGAGCTGGTTTCTGGAAGGTCAATAAAAGGCTGAATTGTAAGGGTTGAGACGGGTACCTAAAACCTAAGGGGTCTGAGCCTTCTACAAAAGGAGGTATTGCTAGCCTCAGGCCCCAGCCATGAGTCTGGTCTATCTACCCCCAGTGCAGTGCAAATTTAAAGCAAAACCACAATCAAAAGAGAAAAAGCGGGAAAGGAGGAAATGCCACTTATTTCACGCAGCCTGTCCTATCTTCTGCGGAAAAGCTACCGAGAATGCTAATAGCCTTGCTGGGCCTAATACTTCCCAGTCCTGTGCATCAGAAAGGCCGTGTTCTCCAGATGGAGTTCGGGCGTGTTAGGCAGTGTCTGTCCCCATTCCCAGAGCCCTCACTGCTCCTCCCATGGCACACGTCACACCTGGCAGCCACCCGCCCTGTGGAACTCAAGGCTTATTTGTGACTCCGCCTTCCAGAGAGGAATAAATGTTTTCCCTTAGATTTTCTTACTCACGATGGATTTCACCCTCAGAGGAGCCCAGAAAAGGAAGCAACCCTAGTGCTCTGCCCACTTTTCAGGTGAATAAAATGAGAGCGATTACAGGAAGGTTAAAGGTCATGGCAGAAGTCTCACATGGGCTCTGACATCTGCAGCAGGGCTGTAAGTCCCTGGCCCTAGGCATGGAGCTCAAGTTGTAACCACAACCAGTGGGCTATGTATGAGGTGACCCAGCCGCTTCAGGGCCACACCATCTCAGGTCTGACGCTGACTGTCATCAGATCTGCAGGGGTGGGACAGGAAGGAAGCAGGAGAAGCACACCCCCTCAGGAAAACGCTGGTGTTGGCATTGCTTCGCTCTGTTTATTAATAACAGGAGCGACTGCCCTCTCCATGCGCTGCTCACTTGTCCCCGTGCTGCCCGCTGGAGATGCAGGACAAACATGTTTGTGGAAATACATATGTGTTGTGTACGAAACAATGAAATCCGTGTGTCTTCGTAGTCAGAACATACGATGAAAACACTTGAACTAAAATGATTTATTTCACTATAAAATGAAATATAACCACTATAAAAAAAAAAAATCAAACGTAGAGGGAAAAAGCCACAATCCTCCTGAGTTATGATTCCTGTCCTCAGCATATTTTCCATGTTTGTACACAAATTGCACACACACCGGTCTTGTGATCGTTTTCACATTGTAAACATCTCCCCATGGCCATAAGCTCCAAAAATCTTACCTCATTACAGCATAATATTAACTTAACCATATTTAGATGTTTTTTTTTTTTTTCCATTTGAGGCTATGATTTAAGAAAAAAAAAATGATGAGAAACATTTGTGCATAAGGTATTTATATTGCTCCCCTTTTAGTATCATTTCCTTGAGCTCAATTCCCAAAGTGCAAATGTCTGAAGTAATCACACAGTGGCAAATAAAAT
This sequence comes from Lyroderma lyra, assembly GCA_004026885.1. Taxonomy (NCBI): domain Eukaryota; kingdom Metazoa; phylum Chordata; class Mammalia; order Chiroptera; family Megadermatidae; genus Lyroderma; species Lyroderma lyra. The sequence continues at coordinate 5,986 of PVJL010012598.1, read as the reverse complement.
CAGGCATCTATCCTTAGGCCATCCCCAGCCCCCCAACTTCTCACCCCAACCCCCACCCCAACCCCCAACCCCCGCTTAGGCCTAGACATTCCTTCCTTCTGCTGAGGCGACACGATTTATACAGAAATGTTTCCTGCTCTGAAGCAGAGCCCACTTCACTGTACTAGCAGGGGCTCCTTGTACCTAATTTCACTTTAAAAACTTGTTTAATAATAATAATTTCATGTTTTACAAGAAAACCTTTGTCTGATGATGCAGTGTGATTATTATTCCATGATGGTACCCAGTGCAAGGAGACTGACTCTTTCCATAGAGTATGGGGCGGACAACGCGCAGAGCCCGTAGAAGGGAAGAGCCAGAGAGAACCTGAACGGAAATCCCACAAACCACCTTTGCAGCTTCGGGGCGATTATCTTCAGGAGCCGCTCAGCTAAGGGCTTTTGCCGTCTGGGGTCGGTTTATAGTGTCGGGGTCAGAAAACCCCCGTGGTGGTGTTCTGGGCAGAATCCTTTGGCTCTTGTCCTCTGTGGAAGAGCGTTCTCTCACTTTTTATTATTCTTTTCCATTACAGTTGGCGTTCGCTATTAAGTTCGTCTCGGGGGCAGCGAATACTGTATCACCTACAAAGTGACCCCTGGGTCTTGACGTGCTTTATTCCTTCTAAATTGAGCCCGGGTAATACTTGGGCGTCCTGAAGCTGGACGTGCCAGGACTCACCTCTCCTTCAGGGGCCCAGCCTGCCACACCCTCACCCTAAGGAAGTGTGACAAATCAACATCGCAGTCCCAGCCTCACCCCACTGGTCAGGGAACGGTGGACAGAAGGCAGAGGCGTGGGGGGCAGTTCTGAACTGGGGGGACCTCGCTGGCATCCAAATTCCAAACAGCGCACTCATTTCCGGTGAAATCTCATTTCCATGTGACTGTGCCTTGAGTTTCAGTTGCCTAAATGACACTTATCTTTTGATGACATTAAGCTCATTAATGTCAATTCTGGTGTCACTGTTTTCATTACTGGAGTGAATACTTCTTCCCGGGATTTCAAAATACTCCATTCTGCAAAGCCGGCCGACCCGAGCCGCGCCTGCCGGATCCAGGGTCACCCACAAAAGGCCAGAGCAGCTCGGGGACAGGATGCGGCCTGAACGGGGCCAAGCAGAGCTCCCGGGAAGTGACAGGAAGAAGCTCCACAGGGCGACCGGGGGTGACCTTCAGAGGAGGCAGTGCCGCCCCAGCAGCTGACGGGAGGCTGTGACGCAGGAAAAGCCGTGATTAGGGCAGGGGCCGTGCTGGGATGGCCGGGACTGCTGCGTGGGGGCGGGGAGCGGGGCGGGGTGTCCTGCAGAAACGGGCAGCGCAGCGGGGCGGGACAGGCCGGAGCCTGGACAGACCCGGAGAGCCACGAGCACCCAAGACGCAGAAGAGAACCCTGAGCAGCTGGGAGGCGGCACCAGGTACGCGGACGCACCGCTGCCGGAACCGTGCGCGCCCGCGAGGGGCTGCGAGAGGAGGGCAGGTGGGTGCAGGGCTGAGCAGCTCGAGAGGGCGCGAAGGCTGAGCTGACACGTGGTGACCTGGGCCGGGAGCAGGACGCAGGACTCCCGAAGAACAGGGGCCGAGGGCGCGCCTCCTCCCAACCAGCCCTCCTGGGGCATCTTCACGGTGCGGAAGGCGTGGCGCGTGTGCCCAGCTGGTCCCCCGAGGCGGGCGTGGAGGATACCACATCCGGGCGACAGCTCAGGGGAGGCTGCGAGAGCCAGGCGGGCTCACTGGGCAATCATGGGGGTCTGGGACAATTCACCGGATGCGAAGGTGAAAGTCAAGGTCAATTTCAACCACCGAGGCGTTTGTTAAGTTCATCTAACCCGAGCCCATTTTACATGTTAAGAAAAACAAAAACCAGTCCAAGGACTTGTGCATCTGAACTGCTACTCCATGAGCTGAGTCAGTTAATCAGGGTCCAAATCACGCAGGCCGCAGACAAGACGGGCTCAAAGCAACCAGGTCAGTGGGGACCTCAGGCAGCCACCACAGACAAAATGAGGGCCATCAAGTGACAGTGAAAACACAGCACAACTCAGGAAGGGACACGCCTCTGTGCAAGCCACCGCTGCTGCTTGTCCCCCATCCCCAGGCAAAGAGCTCCCTAGAAGGGGACGGGTGCTCAAAGGGCCTGTGAACCACAAAACAGACACCTGCCCCCAGCGCCCTCCAGATCAGCCCAAAGAAATGAGGCACCTACATGATCTAAAGTGTTCTGGTGTCCACAATAAAAAAAAGTAAAAATAAGCAAGGGAAATGCATGTTGGCAATATATATATTTGGGGGGCAGGGGATGGCTCCCTGGCTGGGAATCGAACCCAGGCCGCAGCATTGAGAGCACTGAATCCTTAGCCACTGCACCACCAGGGAACTCCCTCCAATATATTTTATTGAACCCAACAAAGCCCAACAAGTCCTCTCAACATGCAATCCATGCGAAAGCTCTGAGATATTTCACTTTCTGTTTTTCACTCCAGATCTTGGGGACTGGACACTTTCCACACCGACAGCCCAGCTCCCGGAGGCCCGGCCACAGCGCACGGGCCGCGGCCACCACCTGGGCAGCCCAGGTTCTGAGGGCACTCCGCTCGGGCTGTCTGCCGGGGCCCCCGCCCTCCCCAGATTGGCACGGTCCTCTGCCAGGCCAGCAGCCCACAGCCACCGCCTCCTGCAGGAAGGCTGGCCCCGCATGCACGTGGCCAGGGACTGACAGAAAACAAGGTCACTGCCAAGGAGGCCGCAGCCAGAGGAGGAAGCGTGCCTGCGGGGAGCGATTAAAGTATTAACAGATAAGAGCCCCCGCCCCGCCCCGCCCCGGCGGGAGGAGCCGTAAATTCACTTCAGGGCAAACTGACCAGGCGCTGCCCGGCCGCAGCCCCGGCTCCGCCCCGGCTCCGGGCGGAGGCCCCGCGGCCCGCGGACGTTTCCTCCTCGTGCGGAAAGCGCGCACCTCAGAGGTGCAGCTGGTTCGCCGACAGGAGAAACGCAGAGTCGGCGCTGAGCCGCACCCGGGCGGGAAGGGGTTCCTGTGGCCCAGCTGGCTGCTCTCACTAGGGCAAAACTGCACTTTATTCGGTCCCCAAAGTTTAGGAGATTAACACCTGTCCTGCTGCTTCCAGACCACCACACCCTGTCTTGTTCTAGAAAGCCCTGGCCAGCCCCCTTGCCTCCCTCTCCCCCTGTCCTCAGAGTCACTATATGTAGAGTCCTTAGTCTGCCGTGGCACCCTCGGTACCAAAAAGGCTTTGCCCAAAGAATGGATAAATGAACAAAAGCAAGAAAGAACGCAGAAGGTTACTTCCGGCCTCAAACGTCTTTGAAGGGAAAAGATGCCTCTTAGGCTCAACAAGCCCGTACTGAGTAGCTAGTGTGTGCCAGGCACTGTGCCCAGCGCGACGGGAACCAGAAACGGGCTCGGCAGGACTGTCACCTCCTGGCCCCCACCACACCCAAAGCTCCACGCGTTCACAGAAGTCGCAGGTGTGCTCTCCCCACCTTGGCACCCACCGGGGACCTGTCGGCCACGTGCACAGCACGCTGGACCTCGTCCGGTATTTGAAAGGAGTCTTGGTGAGAGGAGCCAAGGCCAGTTCTGAGGGCACGATCGGCCGGCCACGAACCACACTGGGCAGCTTTCGCACGCTCTGTCGCGTCCGGTCCCCTGAAGGCCGGTCCACCCAGCTCTGGGAGCCTCAACATCCTACTCCCGGGAGGCCGCAAAGCCCAGACCAATGACAGGCCTGTTCCCAACAGAAGGGGACTGATGCAGCCGACAGCCATACGGGAGACCCTGGGTTCTGGGTGACAGCTGAACCAAGGCTGGGGACCACGACCTGCACCGCCTTGTCACCGCAGAGCCAAACCTGTCTGTCTAAGTCCCTGTTAGTAAGCGCTCTGGTGCTGGCCGACATATACTAACATCCAGGTACGCGCACACATGTGCTAGCGGACACTGGCTGAAGTGTGCTGTGGGTTGAACTGTGTCTCCCAAAAGACGTAAACTCCTAACACCCAGTGTCTGTGAATGCGACCTCACCAGGGTCTTTGCTGAAGATCAAGTTAAGATGCGATCAACAGCATGGGCCCAACCCCGGTGTGACGAGTAACTAGCCATTCTGGCCATCAGACTGGTAACAAATTCCATAAACCAGGTGGCCTACAAAGAGCCACCTGTCTTGGAGTCCAACTATGCCCCCACATGGCAGAGGGGTAAGGGAGTTCTGGGGGGCTTCTTTTATAAGGGCACTGACCCGTGCATGAGAGCCCTACCCTCATGACCTGAGCACCTCCCAGAGGCCCCCTCTCCTAATGCCATCACACTGGGGGTTAAGTGTCAACATATGAACTTGGGGGGACATAGTGTACACGGCAGCATTGCCCCTGTGCGTGAGGACAAGGGGGCCAGTACGAAGCCTTCACTGGGCACAGCTGGAGGAGCGGCACTAGACACTGAGACTGAGGCAGTTTCTGCGGACCCCACGCGCTGATGGAATAAAGAAAACTCTCTTCTCCTTCCTCTAAGACATCCGGCCTACCCACCGCTCCGCTGGCCCAGCCCCCGGGGCTGCGGCCAGGGCCTCCCAGACCCAGAGAAGAAAGGAGCCACTGTGATCTCAGCAGACAGCCAGCTCCGACTCACGCGCACCCGGGCGGCCTCGGCCCACCAAGCGGCTAGGAAGAGATGGGACACAGTCTTAGCCAACAAATCCAGAGCCTCAGAGGCGGCTCTAAAGCTCTTCCAGAAGCTCCGTCTACTGCGCTGTCCCAGGCGGTGACACACCAGTGGCCCCTGCAGTGTGGCACTCTGGGCCATCAGAGGTACTGTTAGCTGCCTTGTGTCCTCGCTCATAGAACGACTGGCCAGCCGCAGGCTCTGCATGCCTGCACGCTTCCCAGACAAAGCTTCTGGAACAATCTTCCTGTGTGACACTTCTGAGTGCAAACTGGCACCACAGACCAAAGGAGAGACACAGACGCCGCAGGAAATGCGAGTGCACTGCAGGTGCTGCACTGCAGGTGCTGGACAGTTAGGACCACGTGACTTGACAGCCCCCACTTTTACCTGCGAACATCCTCCCTAAAAACTCCGACCACCTCTTTACCTGGAGCACCCCAGTCTTCTGAGGCGGATGACGCTCCACCCCCTCCTGCCCACAGGCCCTCAATACTCTCAGGAACAAACTGTGTGTACCCCAAATCTCCAGCCTCTCTGCTCCAATGTGGGGGCTGTTCCTAGCTAACCCCCAGCCAGCTCTTCAAAGTCCACCGCAGGTCACCCCACTACCCCCACCCCTGGCTTTCAGGGGTCATTTCCTCTCCAGAGGTCCTACCACACACTTAGAGAGGCACGTGCAAACCCCTGTGTGTCACTGTCCCTCCGCCTCTGCCCTGCTGGACAGAGAACATGACAGGGTGAAGTCCCCATCCCTGCCTCATCCTCCCCTGCATCACAGAGTGCCCCCAGCCAGCTTGAAGGCCCATGGTCTGTGACACTGGAGTGCACACTGTCTGCTATCTGCACAACTAGGGCCGGGGACAGTCAGGGCCTTCCTCCCTCGTCCCAGGCACAATGCTCCGGCAGTCTTCAGTGCCCACGGCCAGCCCACACTCCTCCGACCACCCACCGAGCGGTCAGCCTCGCAGTCCTGCGGCCTGACCTCCCAGAGAGGGGGCAGAGGGTGCATGCGCATTCTGCCTCCTCACTGAGTCGCCGAGCTGTCCCTTCTGCACCAGCTTCCTGTCCTGTGTTCGACCACCAAGCCCAAGGGCATTGAGAGCGAGCCTGCACGGCACTGAGGACCGCGAACACGCAAAGTGCTGAGGCTCATAATTTAGAAGAGCAAACAAGACAGTTACATAAATCACTAAAATTAGAGTTTTAAGTGCAATTCCAGGGTTTGGGGGAAAGTTGCCATGGAAGCACCTGGTAGAGAGAATGCTTGCAC